>JAQGAO010008237.1:0-10530 GCA_034697705.1 Ommatoiulus sabulosus | reverse complement strand
GAAAAACATTTAAAAGTTTAGAGACGTTACGGAAAACCTTTAAAACCGAGTACATGTAGAGGTTTTCCATAACACCAACAAAAAGGTGTAGCATTTGTGACAAACTGTCACAAATATAACGTCTCTAAACATTTAAATGTTTCTCATTACGCCAACAAATTCGTCGTGAATTGTGACAGTACCTTTAGTATATAGTTGTATGTCTGGGAAACCTTTGCAAACTTGTAAAGTGGAGTATTTGTGACAGTTTAGATACCTTTATTTCTTAGTTTGACGCATCTAAACCTCAATTTCTGCATTTTGCGCCCTAAAATCCCCAAATCAAAAATTTAAAAAAAAAATGCTGCATTAGAAATAATTCAGGTGCATCCGAAATAATGCACCAATAATTCTATACTGACTTGTACTATAGTTTTTTAAAGCAGTTCCTTGTCTGTTTTCGATGTATACAGCATCAACACTTTAGAACACTCAGACGCTTTGATGGTTTTAGGCAATGTAGGCTATATTGTAGATAACGGAATTACAATTTTACATGTATACCGAATAAAATAAATAGTGTTTACAATACAACCGCCATTTTATCGAAGTCAGACTTCAGTGTTACTGTATATGCATCTTCTTCGAAAGATATTTTTGAAGTATGTAATTTTTGAGGTGTACTGTTCTAAACAGTCTGATGTCTCATCAATTGGTTAATAACAGTGCGCTTTTTCAAGAATCCATCCTGATGACTGAAGTGGGATTTAATTTTACTTGAGTGAGCATGTAATTACTGTACGCCCCCATATTATCTACAAGCCTCGATCGGTTGAGTACCACTGTTGCTTTTCACTGATTTAGATGGAAATGATATTTATGTAGGCATTCGTTCGCTGGATCCTCTTGCAGGCTAATTAAAATGAGAAATTACACGTATAGGTGGACATGCCGGAAGTTTCTTGATATTTAGTCCGTGTTCGTTAGCTCTTGGTTTCTTCGTGCGTACATGTATATAAGTTCAAATCCCAGACTCGTTGCAATTACATGGCGAGCATTTGCAAAATACTGGTAACACGTTTGAAAATGACCGCAAGGGTCATGGGGATTAAAGCAAATGGATTTTATGTGTTTTCGCCATTGTAAGCACGCTTGCAACATGTGAGTTTCATGCCGGAGAAGTGGACCAGCAATGTGAGATGCAAGACATCCACATGTGTTTTGCTTCGGGCGCTTTCTAAAGATTACGAATGTCCTTGAAGCACTTTGAAATAAACTTTAGCGGAAGGCCGAAACTTTTCTTGGAGTATGTCAACTTTTGAGAACGAAAGCAATGCATGGCTTGATACAGAACTACATTGAATCTTTATTTTACTGCATGGTATGTAAACTGACCGTAGTGTAGACTTATGAGATATCTTTTTGTTTACGTATCTCGTTATTTTTTTTTCTTGAGCATATTATCTACTATTGACCGCCATTTTTTCGGTTTAGAACATGCCCGATGACGGAGCTAAAACCACAGTGCTAAAACCTTATATATGGGGGGGATGGGAGAGAAAAAAATTGTCAGTAAACCCTTTAAATCAGTTGCAATTAATTCACTGGACTGACACACAAGTTTCATTTTTCTCTTATGGTCGCTATAGATTGCATGCGGCCTATTGTGACCCATCATCATACTGCGTCATCTTCGTATAGTTTGGCTGTTCCACCATATTTTTGACTCGAGTACGCTTCATCGCACATTCGCATCGAGTGTCAGGAATGTTGCTTATGCCTCATTTAAATACGCATTGCATATAATGCATCAGCATGCAATGTTGGGAGAAGAAGCTCAGATAATTGTATTTTTCTGTTTAACTATTATGAACGCAATACAATTAGCGTGTGCCTTAATCGTTTGAATAGTATACGGGAAAGGCGCTTCTCACGCAGCCATACATGTAGTTGTTCATAGTCGTTGTTTTCTGCGCAATTCGTGAAATTGTTTCCAGCGAAATTGTTAGTGGTGGTTGCTTGAACCCGCATAACCCGGAGGCCCCATGCATAATCGTGCAGATTTAATAAACGCAAGAATTGGCATCATTTGGTTCTTGCCCAGTCTCTTTTCCAAATGAAAACGCTTCATAGGGAAACACGTTTCAGTAAATTGTATCGAAATGTTGCGCATTCGGAGTTACACACATTTTATGAATCATAAAGCACATTAATTTTATATTGCTGAAATATGTATAACGTATTATCGTGCTCGCGTGCAATTCAGCGAAACTATTCTAATTAAACTCATTCCTTCCGTAAGATAAATCATGTAAAACGCATAAAATAACTTGTGCCTCGGTCATTAAAATATAGCGTATGCATGGAGGCGAATACGAGAGCATATTTTGCGTGATGTGTAAAATATAAGAATACATGTACGTTATATGCTGCGATGCTTCGGGGGCCTTTCGTTGTTAGAACGTTGTGGCGCGTTTTTAAGGCCCGAAGCAATTCGATACTCGAGAACTTGACAGATGTGCTGAAAATAAAACCCTCGCAAAATCCAGCGCCATCTATGATGCTAATTTTTTGTAACGAAATGGTCGCTTGTGCATGATTTGAGCCAGGTTTTTTAGGATTACTTTTCTATCTTCGGCATGCTGACGGAGGACCTCATTAAATGAAAGTTTTGTTATTTGGTCATTAAAAATAAACTGGGTATGCAATATTCGATGGCCGGCCCTTTTCGTCCAATTATGTTTTGTTAGCCTCAGAGTCGATTGGTCATCCGGGCAATTTGGAACATACACGAATATACTTTTATGTCACGTAAACCACCGTATTTGATATGCCTTAGAACTTTTTAAAGCTATTTATAAAGTTGTAAACATCCTAGTCAACATTTAATAGGGCACTTTGCCAGAAACTTTGCGACTCACACTTTGGTACTAGTCGTAAAGTCACGTGAGCAAAATCGACACGCTAATTGGTTTAAAAAATTCATTCAAGTTTATCGCTGTTTTCGTAACCGATCATTGTATTCCTTTTGCACACGTGACGTCACGATGGACAACAGTCTGATATGGATTTATCCATTACCGCATTGCATTTATGTATGCATGGGAACTGAATTAAGTACTGAGTTGAATTGAATGGCGATTATACTTGCGGTTATGTGCAAATTAATCTGGAAATAAATTGCTGAAAATTCAATTTAAAAAACCAAAAACGTTCTGGAAAAAGTTCAGCGAACCCCCCGCCAGTCCACTTTATTAAGGGCCTGCTCTGAATGCAGTCGTGAATATTTTTCATAAATTTCAAATTCTGCAAGTTTCAATATTTCTTTTTATTACCATTTGGATTTATTCTTTTTCCGCACACAAAAATGTCACAGTTACAACCTAGTTTTCACAGGTGTATATAAGTACCTCGTTTTAAAACCTAAACGAAATTTCCCATTTTTATAGCGTCTCAAATTTGGAAAAAATATAAAGAGTTGAACGTGAATTTCAAATCATTTCTTACATACCTAATAAATAATATTTTATCGCGCACTTCGTTGTCCGTATATGAACCGAATAGTAAAAAAATATGGTAAAACTGGGAAAAATGGTTCTTTAGCAATCGTGTCGTCCACACGAACCGTGTCTAGCGTCCACTCAAGTAGCCAGCGTCGTGTTTCGTCCCCGATTTTTGGTTTTAAATCTTGAGGAATTTTGACAGCTCGTTCTTGTTTTGGTACGCTCGTATTTGAAAGACGTATTTTTACGAGCAACGTTTAAATTTATCACGAACATAGGAGAGCTCATTATTCTTAGGCCGTTGTCACATAAATAGGCAGAAAAATGACAATTGTGAAGCAGTCAGAAATTGTTTAACAAAGGAACCCTGGATGCAAATAGGAAATATTCAGATCGAAACGCACGCTGGGGGAACGACGTCCGTCAAAGAAACGAAGAATAAACAATTTGAAATCATTAGCCACTGAGAGGAACAACACAATGGACTGGTAGAAAAAAAATAAATAAATAAAAGGAAATATTATATCAGGGTGAAAAGGCCACCCCCATGAATAATCTATGGTGAACCCAGCTAGCTCAGTCAATGCCACGCTGTAATAACGTCAATAAATGGGGAGAATTTACGACGCTGGACGGAGTCCGCCGACAAATACTTGTGGATTCCCTCCATTAATGATACCATTAAAAAAGTTGAAAATCCATTAAAAAGGGGGATGGGGACATTGGTCGATTTTGAACATTTTCAAAACGTAGCACCAGAGAAATATTTCATTCGCTTTTCGTTCGTATACATGTACGTTCTTCCACCTACAGCTAGCAATAGTATATACTACTACAATATATTCGGTTTTTTTATTGGAATCCGTCTGAGAGGACGACGGTATAATGCGATAATAACAGTTTCCGGAACGAAACGCGAACTTCTCGGATGCCAGGGAATGAAAATTGGAGAAACGCGAAATAAATGCGCCGACTTCCTGAATGTTTTAAAAAAAAGCTCAACGATGTTCCTAATTTATGGCATTGTATTCGGCACACGGTAAATTTATGTCAAACGATAAAAATGCAACTTTTGCTTAATCACCGCTAATAACAATGCTGCGATGAATGCGGATTCTGACAGGGGACGTAACGTGGAAGCAGGAAGATGCTCGATGCGTGGTGTGAGCCAAGATTGGCCTGATTACGTCACTCGCACACACAACAAAACAAATTGGAATCACTGCAGAAAATATATATGCGTATAACGACGTGGTTTAGATTACTATATGCAAACCTGATTTATTTTTCTGGTTTTATGGAAAAAAATAAGACTCAAGCAGCTGCGTTTGGCCATGAGGAATACCATATTAAGGCATGTAATGCGCGTTGTTTTGAATCTATTGTGCATCAGGGACACTAGACGAGATGTTACACCACATTGGCGACTGGCTGGCAATCACGCCGCTTTTAAGTCACTTTTGAGAAGTGAATTTTGCGGAAAACTCGCGTCATAAAAGATAAACAGTGATTCCGAGTGATTTCAGCATGGTAATTAACTGCGTAATGGCCCATTCACGTGACGTTTGCTGCAGTATAGTTCAGCCTTGACCAATACCCGATCCTGAATGCGACGGCCGTTTTGCTTTTTACGACTTCAGCGCCTCTACATTTCATGTCGATGATGCCAGTCGCTTATGTTTTTCGGTTTTGGCTGGGGAGCGAGCCCATTCCATACTGTGCAGTTGTCATTGTTGGCGGCCTTTTTGAACGAGCCTATGCAAATTTATCATTGCAGTTGCGAATTGCCGATTGCGAGGTTGCAGGCGCATGACTTCTAAAAAGTAATGATCATGGAATGGAGTTGCTGGGGTGGGGATGTTAAATATTGAAATTGAGGGACTTTGAAAATATATTTGGCATCTGATGGCCTTGGTCCTCCACTCCTTTGTCGGCTACATGTATATACGACACGAACATGGGAGTTGTTTAACAGAAACAGATTGGCTTCTGTTGTGGGAACCACGCGCTAAATTGTTCGAGTTACTGTAATTGGTGAATGTAGAGTCCAAACATTGTCCAATTTGGGCAGCATCATCTCAAACGAGGCAAATGCACAATCCACCCCAGCGATTTCGTTGCCAAGCAGAAGGCACGAATTCCAAAAAATAAAGTGTAGCCATTGTACTAACGGATGCAGTGAAATGAAAAAGTTTCTAGCGATCTCAAACTAAACTTCATATCTGACACAAGTGCGACGATTACATGTATACATGTATTAGCTTTAATAACTACTTCAAGGAACCCTCTTGAATCACTCTTAAAATATTAGTAATAAATACGCTCGCCTCGTTCTATACATATTATAAAAAATGTCGATGTAAATTCGTGTACTTTGCATTTTTCGATTATAAAATGCGTGGCACCTATAAAAATTCTTAATGGGGTGGGAGCGGAGTTTTATTATCATATCAATTACGGGTGCATAAAATAAAACTTGATATCGCAGCTTGATCGACCAGACGGCTCAAATGTTGCTTCCAGTGATGGTGTGCTTCAGTTCTTTTTGTAATACAGGTCCATTGGTGCCTTTTGTTGCATTACATTTAATTAACTCGATGTTCAAAAAAATTCTGCAGTCGTAATCCACTGTGTGACCTAGCGATTTTATAACGATGTTTGAACAAGATTCAACTAACCAACTGTTTATTCATTATATATGATGATTTTCAACTTTATTTTCGACTGTATAGGTCTCCAAAAAATTCTCGACCAAAATCCTGGCAAGCATCTTATCATGCACATTCTTGAGATTTATCGTTGAAATATTGCAAGGATGGAAAAAGCGTTCGTTTAAAATTTTCCTTATATTTGTATGTCAAGAAAACTTCATCTTTGTATTTCCAATCTAATCTTCTCCATGTACATTGACCACTGTATAAAGTATCTACCGCGGATCTTTTCATTTATAACCACCCACCACTGCCTATTAGAAAATGAGCTAGAAGAAAAAGAATTCCAAATCCCAAATGTATTAAAAACGACCAAAAAAACAGCAAAGAAAATTGTTGCCATTTGCCCAAGTGCCCGACTGACGTAGACACTAGCTTCCCCTAGGAATAGGCTTGGATTACAGTCGCCTCCATTCGATAGTTGACCTAGCAAAACGACCTTTTGCATCCTAACCTACTTACAGTACATCAGGCTACACCAGCATTCCCGTTAAGGATTCTTTGTTATTTCTGGATTTTTCGAGGAAATGCTGAATTTCGCAACGTGACTTTAATGACTCGAAATGTTCTAGAAGAGCTGATGCGCTTTTCGGGATGACTAGTGCGAACGCTAAATTAGGAATGAGCAGAAAGGTCGAATGGATGAGACACTTTTACGTTCCGTTTTTGCTGTAAAATTGGTAACGTAAATCCCACCCTAACGAAAACACGGCCATAAAATAAGACATAGGCCTTTTCTCGAAATTCGTGAAATAAATGCTCGCTCCCATGGCATCTCATAATGACCTTAGTATTTTTCCCGTATTACTTACTTCATGAAGTTCATGCATTGTATACAGTATATGTCGCGCGATCTCTTATCATACCTTACAGTTCGTACACATTTTAAGGTATACATAAGGCAGGCTGAGGTAGCCTATATACGTCAAGTTTCGTATGACAAGCAAAATGTTATATTGACATAAATGACAAAATATTGGCATTGGTTACATCGATTTTTAGTTGTTGTGTAGAGAAGAAAGCAAAATAACGGAACAAGGTGGATTCAAGAAAGATTCTATATGAAAGACCAAATTTCTCCATCAGAAATTGTAAATTCAAATTATTGACTTGAAGGTAATCTGGGGAGTAATTCAAACCAATCCAAAGAATTATTTTTCGGGTAGTTGTGTTCACTGGAGGTACATGTATACATGTACTATATCGAAAAAGTCTTGTGGGTATGGCGAAGGAAGGGAGGAATGTTTCTCATTTCTTATAAGTGCCGCTTGTAGAAATGTACATGTACACGAACGTGGGTTCCTGATTCAATTTTATTTGTTTTCTTTCGGCTTTTTTTTTTTTTTCTCTCTTCCATTTATTACTAAATTTCTAAGTGCCATTAAGGTCTATGCAAATCAATGCGACGTAGGGTTTGGCAAGCATTCCATTTGAAATCGATAAGCAAAGCGTGGTATGAACTTCGCTGTTAAATACACATAAAAAACATTCGAAATGCATATGATTATTAAAAAAAACGAGATTTTCAATTAAATAATCGTGACAGTGACGGACGTGGATGCACGAGGAAGGGTGCATTGACGCAGGATTTGAATCCTGTTCCCCTGCCAGTGAAATTACGCGCTTTTTTTTTTGGTGCAAAAGTCTTCTATTTGATATGAGCCGTGCCAACAGCTGATGTTTTTTGCACCCTGTCTAGCAAACTGTTGGTATTTTTATCTTGTCGAGGAGTTTTTAGGAAATTTCGGAAGTTGGCCCAGAAACGGTATTCGTTGGAAGCCAGCCGTATAAATACAGGTCTTGTTTTATAAGAACGGCCAAGGGAAACGAACTTTTGTGAAGAAGGGATTGAATGTTTACGTTATAAAAGCAAAATCTCAAATCCCACACAGAAAACAGTCGCAGCCTGTCACATTTTAAACCGAAAATTGGTTGACAAGAGACACGCGCCGCTCGTTCACATGATGGAGGACTTCTGATGCAACTTCATTTGCCCACTGTAATAAGTTCAGGCCTAAGATACTTATATAGGCCGGCCCAGAGTTTTTATTAGAGTACCCCTTGACGAAGCACTTCTGTTTCCCTTCTGGTGGACATTGACAGCGGACCTCTATTTAGATTAAATGCAGGTTTTCTTCGCGGAAAGGGGCCGGGAAAGGGTTGATCTAAAAGTGTTGACATGCAGATTCTGTAAATCCTATATCGAGTCATATACATGTACATGTACAACATTTGAGGACCAGCCAAGAAAGAACAAATCATTGCCAATTTAAAACACGCTTACGTAAATCTGCTTGTCAATGCGATGGTATATGGAGAATGTCTTTGCACCTTCCCCCCCTCCCATCCCCCCCCCGGCAAAACCAGGGCAATTTTCCTAGAAAATACGTGGTGAATGTAACAGCATGCATGGTACTGATTTTTGCCAGCTCATGGTGTGTTTCAATGATATACATGTGCAGTATATCTGGATGTAAGAATTGCCATGAAATACGTACTGCCAAAAACTTTTAAAATTTGTTATTTGTTTGTACGTTACCCGATGCTGCACTAGTGGTTCACAATGAGTTAATAATTTTTGGATGGAACAATAAGCGAGACTGATGCTGATAAATAAAAATCATAATTTGACCATGTATTATACTAGTAGACAGTGTCTCCTACATGTATACGTGACTCTTGCATGAAAACCTGTTGATCATCATGCACCGGAGTTACAGTACTTCTGAATTACTACTTTACGACACAAGCTAGATAGTACGAGAAATTCGCAAGTTATTAAAAACCTTGATGGTGTATGGTTTTAATGAATGGCTTAAAATGGATCATTCTGGGGTTGTCACATTGCCCAATGGAGGAGTCTTTGTTAAAAATTCTGATTAAAATTTGCTTTGCTTTTTTAAATCTGTTTTAAATACGAGTGTACAATAGTTTTGTATTTGTTTGAGTCTATCCAGTACTTACATGTAATTCGTGAATTCATTCCGTGTGTTCTATTTTAATTCAGGATAACATGAATAAGGCAAAGTTTTCGTTTCGTTTTTATTTATGCCAGTTGGCAATTGGTTTATCAGCAAATACAGATTCTATTTGCTTTGCGACCAGCCCTTGTTCATCCATCTCTTGCCTTTATATCGGATGTCCACATCTTGAAAGTGAAGACCTTAAAAATAAAAGATGCACAGCGGTTGCATATGTTCAGATCGGAATCATTGTTTTTGTTTTTGGAGTGGAGAGCATTTGCGCACGTGTTCCTCACTGCCGTCCTGGGTGGTATTTATAACATCAAATTTGTGTTGGATAATTGACAATGCATCAATTAAATAAAGTAATTTTTTTCGCAATTTGAAACTTTTCAATTAAGGTCAACACTAGCTTTAAACGCTTACTGTATGGTTTTTAGAATTGTATGCTTAATTTAAGAAAGACATAACTTTGTTTCCGTTAGCTTTTAAAGAGTTGTAATTGGCAGCGATCCAGCTTGTCTGGATCGTCCATAAGGAATTTAAAGAAAATATATTTTTAGACATTCAATTTAGGTTGGACTCTTTTGACGGGGTGTCTGACTTAAAATCCGTTATAGATCCGCTATTAAGAAATTCTGACGAGGAATGAAATCAAAGAATGATGATAGCTAGGCGATGATACCGGCCAATAAACAAAACTATCAATCTTGTAAAAACGAGAGTCAATGAAATTTCAAAACATGACTCCTCCCAGAAATAAACTAAATACATTATGGTAATTTAAAAAATGTTAAAAAGGACCTAAGTTTGTAAAATCAAGCCCTGCTCTCTCGCACGACAGGCGAGGATACTGTAAGGATTGAAAGGATACATTTAGTATTGAAAGACATATCTGTAAAATTAAAAACAATAACATTTAAAAACAAAACATGCTTCTGCCCAGGATTAAACTGGGGACCTTAATTGTGCCTGTGAAGCACACGTGATAACCACTACACCACAGAAACAAAATGTTAGTGTTACAATTTCTCTGTTATAAGTTACATTGTTTTTAGTATTGAAAAATGTTAAAGAATAAACACACTTGACAGGGTATCAAACGCCTGTCTCTCACGTTACAGGCGAGGATACTGTCCACTACACTATCAAGGACAGATGCTGTATTGATAAATACACACAAACATATCTGTTAAATTAAAAACAATAAAATTTTAAAAGAACATGTTTCTGCCCAGGATTGAACTGGGGACCTTGTGCGTGTGAAGCACACGTGATAACCACTACACCACAGAAACAACATATGAGTGTTGCAATTTCTCTGTTATAAGTTACATTGTTTTTAGTATTGAAAAATGTTAAAGAACAAACACC
>JAQGAO010008236.1:0-10530 GCA_034697705.1 Ommatoiulus sabulosus | reverse complement strand
ATGCACCATTTCCGAGCCGAACGGAACGGGTGCAGAAACGTGCACCCAGTGCACGCCGGTGTGCACTTTTTGGGTGATTCGAATTCGCCATTAGTGTCACGAAAAATTGATTTTTGTGAAACAAAAAAAACCTGGCAATTCTTCTCAAGTTTATATTCATAATTAATAATGTATAACGGGGTTATCCCAGACCTCGAAAAGTCAGGGATCTTGAAAATTTCTGAAGAAGTCAAGGCAGAATGATTTATTTTTGCAAAAGTCAGGGAATTTCAAAGTTGTCAATGAGGTCAAATTTGCAAACTTCTCCATGCTTTCCTAGTAAAAATTAACAAAATTGTCGACGTTTCCCAAGGTCAATAGGGCAAAATTTTCCACGCTTTCCATGGACAAAATTGCAAACATTTTCGACGTTTTCTGGGTAGAAATTTGAAAAATTGTCCATGTTTACCAAAGACATATTTGCCAAGTTTTCCAAATACGAATTTACAAAACTTTGTACATTTTCCGAAAACAAAATTGTCAAATTTTCAAAATTTATTCATGCAAATTTGTTTTAATTTTCAAAATTGCATTAGTAAATTTTTAAAAATATTTTACTGTGTCGGTTTTGGAAAATATGTCAGTTTGAAATCGACAAAGTTTTAAAACCTGGAAAAGTCAGGTAGGTTGAAAATGAAATTTCTGGGGGAGCCCTGTATAATGACCAAGATCACCAGTATATGGTAATTTGGTTATTAATCATTTATTTATAATTGCACAAGTATATATCGAATCTCACTGCAGTGCAACACATTTGGATCATTGAGTTCTGGTAGTTTAAGTTTTTTTTAAGTAATTTTTCTAAAACCAACTGTTTAAGTCTTCTGGCGAAAATTACAAAATTCCACTTTTTGTAATATTTACGATAAAAATTGATCTTTTTTGATTTTCAAATATATTTTCAAACAATTTAGTTTTTTTTTCAAAATTTCTCTATATGTTCAAGCTGTCATGAAGAAATATTCATGAGGAATGTATCGCGCGTATGGTGCAATACATTCCTGAGACACCAAATTTGTAGGCGCGAAGTGCGCCAAGCTCAAAAGGGCACATTCTAAAGTTAAGGTGTCAAAAGGACGCCAGAGGATTTCAGAGTATTTAAGAGGAGTAAGAATAACATTCGTGGCCATTTTTTTGATTATCTGTGATTCGGTGACATGTTGTCAGTGCGGAAGTTTGGCCAAGGCCTGTGGTAATTATGCTGATCTGTGTAACGTGTATTGTGATCACTTTGAGGACGCCTGTTGCTTCCTATATGATATGTTCTTTTATGCTTTTGCGATCGTTTGCATTTCTATTTTAAGTTGGGAACTAAACCAAGGGGAACTGCTTACAGGCGACTCTGAACTCGGCCAGTCCGAAGCGTTGGTGCAAGCCCTATTGTGTCCTCAAGATCTTGTTCGGTTCGAATGTACCTGTTGTACAAAAGTTCCAGTGTTCGCCCTGATGTTTATGGGGCAATAAAGTATTAGCTATTAATTGCATTAGTTTGTTCTTTGTGGGTGTTAGCTTCCGGGGTAGCCCTGGTACTGTTAAGGTCAGGTCATAGGACCTCGTTACATGGTGGTGCGAGCGTTCCCCCAGCTCGTATACTGACAGATAAAGAGAATAAAACCCCCCTTTCAGCGGGTCTTCAAAATTGATATTGCCACAACCCGATCCTATAGATCAGATTTATGAATTACGTTGCGCTGTGCGTAATGTGCATGATTGGATAGCTTTAAAATCAGTTATACCTCCTATTGCATTTTTGGAACATGTTTTGGCACAATTATTGGTGTTTTGGCAAGAACCTTCACAAGGGGAGCCTATTCCGGCAGCTTGGAAACAGGTCCCTTTTCCCTTAGATATTGCTTTTTCGATGGATCAGGCTAAAACTAAGAAGCGTAAATTAGATGAGGGAGTTGATTTTTGTATTCCAACCCCTGCTGAGGTGAATCATGTTGACCCCCCGAGGCCTATTCAGGAGCCTTCGTTTTTAGACATTTGTCAAACGTTGACTTCTTTATAAAGTTGGCTATCAATGCCATTGATCCCATTAGAGAAAAAAGATTTCATTTTTGAAATGGCAGTAACTATATTTAAGCTTTTTGGAGTTCCGTTATGGACAGGCCAGATGGTACAACCTAGCCAACCTGTAATGACGCATAGTGCGCCATCTCAGTTTGCAGACCCAAATGGGTATCAAAATTTTTCGCAGCTTGCTCCACCATTCGGTGTTGTGATGATTGACGGGTCAATAGGTCGACCCTGGCGACCTTTCAAGGTCGCCTTGACAAATCTTAGGTAATTGTTGGAATTGTGACCATGTAGAGTGCATGCTCCACATTCCAATTGCCATATAAAAGGCCGTGTAGTGGCCTACACTAGTCCAGTCTACAGTCAGTCTTGAACCAGTCTCAAAGCAGTGTTAAGCCAGTCTCCCTGTTGGGATTGCCATGCTCGGGTTGCTCCCCCTCAAGGGGGGTAGGCGCCATTTGTATGCCAGTTATGCAGTATGTAAGTTATATGAACTTCTTCAATAAACCTGTTGTTAACTGTTCTTCAGTGACTTTACCTCAATCTCGATGATGCGCTACAAGGAGCTCGCCCTTAACTACACCCCTGGCCCTGTAAAGCACCAAAAGGCTGGGCGAGTTTCTCACATGGTGGAGATGCAGGGTATTTCCCCTACTTGCGATGTTCTTCGGCCGTTGCTCGTCTTTAGGGACATAAAAGATATCAGTGAACATTTGTAATCAAGTGTGGAGGATAAATTTTGTGCTGCAGTTTTCATCGTGACTGCTGTGACTGTCTCTTCAGGTGTCAAAAATAGGATGGTAGTTGGTTGCTGTGGCTGCGGCTGGGCATTGCCATTGCAGTTGGTTGCTGTGGATGTCGGTGGTGAATGTTTGGAGAAAGCTGCTGCTTCCATTAAAGGTAAAATTAGGTGTCGGTGTTGTTGTGAGTGGCCAAGAGTACCATTGTCGCAGCCATCGAGGGCAGGTATTGCTGTCCTGTCAGTCATCGACTTAACCACCAGGAGGTGGGGTTGAGAGTCGTTGTCGTCAAGGATGGTCAGAATGCCGTCATCGGTGTCCATCAAGGGAGGAAGTTGTAACCTTCCATCGCTGCCATTGTGGGCATGTTGGGAATAGAGCTGTTGCTGCAGTTTTCTTGAAAGGAGGTCCTCGTATTTGTCGTATGCTGCTACCACCGGGGTTGGAAGTTGGCATGCTGTTAAGTTGTTATGCTGTTGCCTTCAAGAAAAGAAAAGTTTAAAAAAAAAAGAATGGATGAAAAAGAAAAGAATGGATAAAGTTGCAGTCCTTGTGGCGGTTTCTGGAAGAAGCCCTTGTATTAGTTTCGCTGCTGCCATGGAAGGTGGGAGTTTTGTTGTGGCTGTGCTGTGGTGCAGCCATTGTTGGAGGACATCCTTGTTGCTGCCGTAAAGATTAGGAGTGAGCATCTAGGCTGTTTGTATAAGTTGTCAGGATGGATATTTAAAGTCGCAGTCATCATAGGTGAAAAAAATTGTTGTTGTTGCTGGTGATTGGGGAAGACATCCATATCGCCTATGCTGATGAATTGTGGACCCTGGGTCATTAGATGCATAAAGCTTAAATAAATTGCGAACAGTTGGCCGCTATGAGAGTGGCGAACGATCATCATTCATCAAGTCAGTATGGTAAATAGGACTAGATGTTGGAGCGGTCATCTCCACAATGTTATGGAGTCTGCGGATCAAAGTTTAACCTTATATACGAGGAGAAGTACTAGATCACCAAGAAGATGTTTGGGGTGCAAGATACTTTATGCAGTTGAATAGAAAGTTGGCGGCCGGCAGTTTTTTGTTAGCTGCTAATATGTGTGCTATTGGTTCAACATTGGATTGAAGAATTCTTTTCCTTGGACAATTTTTTTGTAAGCTTCGTGAGCCTTCGATAAGCAGTCATAGAGTGAGGAAAGGCAGTTATTATCGGCCATCCAGAGTGTCATCAGACATGCGTTTGTGGTTAGCCATATGTTGGTTAGCCACTCTTGTGCTTCATTGGCCGGGATATGCTGTCATCAATTCCAAGAAGAATGTTATTGCTGGCTGTCAAGATCATCGTTGGGTATATTCCCATAGATTTTAAAAGTGGGCGGTCTACTTGCTGTGAAACATTCCGTGGTGAGCCCACCCGAAAGAACATTTTGCCACTCATAATTGATAAACTTAAGATTTTATGTGCTACAGAGCATTATTTAGATTTTAATGATTGTCATTAATGTTCTGCTATTAAGTAGAAGTGAATTTGGCTAATATGCATGGTTTTGTGGAGTGCTTAACACTCATGATGCTTTTGTGGCTATGATTATGTGGACACTTATTGTTGCAATGCATGTCGTTGGTCTGATAGTCCATTGGGAATGTTAGTGAAACCAATAATTTACTGGTGAGTCTGGTTTAGAGGACATAGGGTAATTGTATAGCTTCCCTTTTAAAAAGTCAATGGGTTTAAACACAAAATTATTGATCCTGCTGGTCGGATGATTTTAAGCTTTTGTATGTGTGAAAGATAAATAGTAAAATTTGGTTATGTCTTTTGTGTAGTTTTCAGTGGGGCCCCACACCTGTCTATGTTAGTATGTGTTTTGTCAGTTGTAATGTTATAATGTTGCTTTTGATTAGCTCGATGAAAAGATGTTGTGTAGTATTTAAGTATTGCTGGTGTTTTCTGCTAAAAAATGAGATATGCTTATGTCGCCACAGAGTGGCTCTGTTTTAAATGGAGTTTTGCACTTCAAATAGTCAAAACCTTGCTCAGAGACGTGCTGCAATTTAGAGGGGGGGGGGGGGTGATGATTGACGGGTCAATAGGTCAACCCTGGCGACCTTCCAAGGTCGTCTGGACAAATCTTAGGTAATTGTTGGAATGTGGACCATGTAGAGTGCATGCTCCACATTCCAATTGCCATATAAAAGGCCGTGTAGTGGCCTACACTAGTCCAGTCTACAGTCAGTCTTAGAGCAGTGTTAAGCCAGTCTCCCTGTTGGGATTGTCATGCTCGGGTTGCTCCCCTCGTGGGGGGTAGGCGCCATTTGTATGCCAGTTATGCAGTATGCAAATTATATGAACTTCTTCAATAAACCCGTTGTTAACTGTTCTTTAGTGACTTTACCTCAATCTCGATGATCGTTACAAGGAGCTCGCCCTTGACTACACCCCTGGCCCTGTAAAGCACCAAAAGGCCGGGCGAATTCCTCAGAGTGTAAATCAGTCCCCTTATGTGTAAAATGTTGCGCCCCCGGTAATGGCGCCTACTGTTAATCATTATGGTCAGCCGAATATGCTCTTTATAGTGCATTCAAGCACTGATAAGGTTCCATTATATGATGGTTCATCTGACCCGCTTATATTCTTACAAATGTTTGAATTGGCAGCTCAGAATGATTGGTATGATCAAAATATGTAG
This sequence comes from Ommatoiulus sabulosus, assembly GCA_034697705.1. Lineage (NCBI taxonomy): Eukaryota > Metazoa > Arthropoda > Diplopoda > Julida > Julidae > Ommatoiulus > Ommatoiulus sabulosus. The sequence continues at coordinate 5,052 of JAQGAO010008236.1, read as the reverse complement.
CAACAGCAATTACGGATAAAATTGACAGGGGCAGCAGCAAAATAAGGTCATAACTATGGGGCAAGGTTGGCATTATTTCCTTGGCAGCATTTTCGCTTCCAATTTTTGGCATATTTTTCGGATGGTAATCGGCCTTCGGCACTATCTACAAAATTAGCTTTACGGAAGCATGGAACGAGTGAGACTCTGCTTGAACATGTGGCAGATGTAGAACATTTGTGTCAGCGTGTGAGCCCAGCTATGTCTGAGGAATGTATTAAGGACCATTTAATAAAAAGTCTTAATCCGGGGTTGCAAAGGTATATGATTTCTTCATCAGGAATCTTCATTACCCACTATACCGATTTCGGCAAATTATGCATAAAATTAATAAAGTTCCTTATAATGCTGCTGCTATGACTAGTCAAGGTTCTAATCAAACATATGGTAAGCAAGGTTCTTCGACATATCAAAATCCTAATTATCAAAAATTAGGGACGGATGGGCGACAGCCTTCTTCTAGGACCTTTCGTTTACCACAGGAAGAAAATGGTAATGCAACCCAGGGTCAAAATTCCGGATTGGCATCGAATATTCGCTGTCTCGGATGTAAACGGGATCTGCATTATCAGAAAGATTGTCTCTTTAAGGGTTCATCGGGTCCTGAACCCGCCCTGTCTGTGCAGGTTAAACGTTCACCACCTGCATAATTGTTGAAATTTAATTTGGCCTGTAAAAATAAGATAATTAAAGCAGCTTACGACCATGGGTCTTGTGCTACGTTTATGCACCCGTCAGTTATGGAGGCATTTAGTCTAACAGCGACAAATTTATCAGGCAAGGATATCCATTTGTATGAAGATATTCACGGTGGGATTTCGGCCGAATCAAGAGCCACAGATATTGATTTTTTTTGCTGGGCGAAAAAAAATTGTAATCTTTTGTTGTATCTCCTACCTTGCCGGTGCCCATAATACTGGGAAAAGATTTTATTGATCCCAAGGGATTGACTTATTTGTTAGATAGTCAACGTGTCTGTTTTAAAAAGAATTAACCAAATACGTACACGGTGCAACAGGCGGGGGAAAATCATCCGCAATATATGGAGAATTCGGTTGCTTTGGCCGGGTTGGTGAATCTGCCAGGATTTCCAGAAGCAAATTTCCCATTGGTATTGCGAGTTGAAGCCCTGCTGATTATGCTAATGGAACCAATGATGTTGGCACCATTTACTGTTTCATTTCCTAAATGTTGGGTTCCAAAATCAAAAATAGTATGGGAAAGAATGATGGTAGTACCATCACAAAAAATGGCAAAGGATGTCCGTTCTGCATATGGGGTATTTTTGTCCAGGGGTCCTGAAGCTAGGCCTATGCATATATTAAATTCAACTCCAGAAGAGGTACATTTAAAAGGGGGTCAGGTCGTGGCACTTACTTTCCCTTTACAGGATTTAGATAGTATTGTGGCTATGGAGGAAATAGAATCCCCTAAAGATGAGTTAGTTGATCAATTGGATCATGATGTTTTATTGTCAGTTCTGAACATAGATCCATCGTTGTCGGATGAACAACGCAAACCATTGGTCGACCTGCTCCGACGTTTTCGCAGAATTTTCGCCCTGTCAACTTCCGAATTTCGCATGAGTGACTTATCACCTTATTATATCGATACAAAGAATCTCGTTTTTAATTTTTATTTACATCTAAGTGGACGTAAAGCTTGCATCTAAAAATTAAAAACGAGATGTTTTTGAACACCATCAAAGGTGTTCAAAAGCATCTCGTTTTTAATTTTTATTTACATCTAAGGTGACGTAAAGCTTGCATCTAAAAATTAAAAACGAGATGTTTTTGACCACCATCAAAGGTGTTCAAAAGCATCTCGTTTTTAATTTTTATTTACATCTAAAGTCATCCAATGTATTGGAGTGAACATTCTAACGTTAAATTATTTTTTTTCAGGCACACTTAATAGCAAATTAATTATTTCACCATCAATTTTTTCAGATATTTTGTGAATTTAACTAAACTCAGCACTGTACATTCTTAATTTTTGTTTTATTACTATAATACAATGCAGCACTATAATACAATGCCGAGGATTTTCCCAAGAGAACAAATCATTAATGAAATCTGTGCTGACGCTTTTGAAGAAATGGAAGCTCTTTCCAGTGATGAAGACAATGATTCTGAAATAGATGACATTTTTGACCAAGCATTTGATGAAATAACTATTGTTTTGGAAAACAGATATTTTAATCCAAGGACCCAGGTATATTTTAATTCAAAAATATGGCATTTTTGACAATGAAACTCTAAACATTTATGTAAAATTTACGTATAGGTCATTAAGTCTAAAGAGTGGTGGAACAAAATCCTTCCAAAATGTGACGACAAGAGATTTAAGAATGAATTGCGTGTGACAAGGCCGAATTTTCACTTGATTCTCAACCTTATAAGAAATGATCGCGTATTTAGTAGAAGGCAGATGGCTGTAGAGCTGCAACTAGCAATTGCATTGTCCCGATTTGGCGAGTATGGCAATGCATCGTCAGTTTTAAAAAAAGCAGCTAGATTTGGAGTCGGCGAAGGGACTATCCCATTGGTCACCAGTCGAGTTATTGATGTAAATACCATACTTTTTCCCCAGCAAATTGCATACATGTATCCATGACAACTTCTAAAATGCATTTTTTTAGGCAATATTGAATTTAAAGAAAAAGTACATAAGATGGCCCACTACCGAGGAGCGAAAACAGATATGTGACACCATGAATGACAAGTTGCCCAACTGTGTAGGCTATATAGATGGAACCCATGTTAAACTGGCAGAAGCACCACTTGATGACCATGAGTCATACTTCTCTAGAAAGCAGATTTATGCCATTCATGCTCAAGCGGTCGTGGATAATCACAGGAGAATCTTAGACCTTGTTGTAGGATACCCTGGAAGTGTGCACGATGCCCGTGTCTATGCCTCATCAAAAATTTGCCAGCACCCACAACACTTCTTCTCCAAAGGGTAATACATAATTGGAGACTCTGCCTACCCATGCTCTGAGTATCTGATTTCTACGCCTAAGCGGAATGTAAAAAACATGCGAGATGCCGACAGGAAAGTTTTCATAAAGCATTTATCAAAACATCGGGTTGCTGTGGAAAACACATTTGGAATAGTCAAGGAAGTGTTTGAAAGTCTAAAGGAACTTCGTTTCCGTGTGAGCAAAGAGAAAGGCCATGCTGATGCATGCAAATGGATTTATGCATGTTTCATCTTACACAACATACTTCTTCCAGATCCACAGGAATATGGATTCGACCTAAACCTAGGTGACGAGTGCATTGATGATGAAAATGAAAATAATGGTGCGAATAATCAGGAAGTTTGCAGTTCCAAAAATGGAATTGAGAAAAGACTTCAGTTAGCTCACTGGGTTTTGGGGAATCAGCAGAGATGATTGCATTAAATACATGTTAATAAAAAAATACATCAAATCCCTGAAAAGCATATTTATTTGTCATTATTATTATTTACATTATACTTAAGCTCCAGCTCATATCGGGCGAGTTTGTACTCGTTGGACAAACGTAACTTGTCCATTTCTTTATTATGTTCAAATTGGGCATACTGAAGCTTGAGTTCTGCTTCATGGTTGGTGATGTTAGTAGCCATTCTCTCCTTTTTAAAATCCAATTTCTTGTATTTGTACTGTAATGCATTGCTGTTTTTGATTTCAAGTGCAAGTCTCTCTCCATCTAATTTCTCTTTATCTAAAAGAAATTTCTGTTTTTGAAGTTCTAACTTTTCGAAGTCCAAATCTGTTTTCCTGTTTCTGGCAGCTGTCAGCACACTTGCTGTGGGTGTTTTTTTCCTGGCCACTGGTGTTGTATCACCGTTTGGGGTGTTATCAGTTGTATCTTCTAAAAGCGTATCATCAAGTTGTTGGATACGTACAATGCCGGGAGGTTCTGCATTATCATCAGAATTATGCTCCTCAAAAACGAAAGATTCAACAGCTTGAATTTCCACCTGTGTTAGGGTCTGCTCTGCATTAAATGAATCAATAATAACTGGTGGATGGACATTCAACTTTGTGCCAAATATTTCGTCCAGCAGCTCAAAGTTAGGGCATCTTTTCAATGTGATTGCTTTAAAAATAGATAATAATGTATTAGTATTAAATGAGACATCAAAAGATTGCAAACATTAAAAATTATGCAACTACAATGTTATTGTTAACCTGTAAAAGTTTCCTCTCCATCTATCTCGAGCACTCCTTGGCCAGTCTGATTACGCCAAGTTATGACGTCACCATATTGTTTCTTGATATGTCTCACTTTATTTTTAAGCTGGCTGAGACCACAATCAGGGATGTTAAGTTATTCCAGCATTTTTTTGTAGTAAATGTCAGCATTTGGTTTCTGTGAGTAAGCGTAAACTATTAGATATCGTAAATTTTAGTATTTAAATGTCATTTAAAAAACATCCAAAAGCTATTACAAGGGTTGTTGTTACCTCTATGGATTTTCCTTCTGTGATAGTATTTAAATAAAATTGTAAAATTGAATCCTCTTCTTCAGGTAACCATCTTCTTTGCACTTTTTTAATTTTGGCGGATGAACTATCAATGCTGCCAAGAGATTCAGAAGCCCGCTTCATATCTAAAGATTTACTGCAAATAAAGAAATTTAGCATTAACCTCATTAGTCACAAAATTTTCTGTTTATTGGGCCTGAAATAAATTTAATAATCGTTAAATTGTTCACTCCATTAGAGTGACCGGTCACTTTAGTGAAGTAAAATACTTAATTTTCTATTTATTATAAACGAAAATAATGAATTTAACGTTTAAATGTTCACTCCGATAGAGTGATCGGTCACTGTAGAGGAGTGAAATACTTAATTTTCTATTTATTATAAACGAAAATAATGAATTTAACGTTTAAATGTTCACTCCGATAGAGTGATCGGTCACTGTAGAGGAGTGAAATACTTAATTTTCTATTTATTATAAACGAAAATAATGAATTTAACGTTTAAATGTTCACTCCGATAGAGTGATCGGTCACT
>JAQGAO010008235.1:0-10532 GCA_034697705.1 Ommatoiulus sabulosus | reverse complement strand
ACCGACCACTGGCGCCACCTAGCGGGCTAACAAGTGCTAATTGAAAACGCATTAGCACTCGTTAGCCCGCTGGGTGGCGCCAGTGGTCGATAAGTAAATTTCTTAATTTAAAATTCTCAATGTGCTCCCACTCTACCGTCTGCATCATGTTTTTAGATTTAGCAAAGTCTATTTCATAGATTACGAAGTAAAATTTTGTGTTTCTGATACATGTATTTCTTGTGCCCAAAATTCGAAATTTGGTAAAAAAATGTACTGTAGAAAATGCCATTTCATCGAATTTTGACGAAAGTTTTTGAGTCTTAGTTGCCCAAATAATTATCTTAATCTCGAAATGATGGTTTTTAAGGTTTGGTTCCATCTCATACATGTATATTCTTCCGAATGGATTTTCAGGTAATAATTATTAAATGCTTACCTATGCTTCATGTTTTTTAGATGTAGAAAAGTCCATTTCATCACATTTTGAAAAAACATTTTGAGTCTTTGGCGTTTCTTGTGTCCAAATGTATGCATGCAACTCGAAATGATGGTTTTTAAGGTTTTGGTGCCAAGTCAAATAATTTTCCGAATGGATTTTCAGGAAATTTTATTAAATGCGAACATTGTGCTTCAGGTTTTTTATGTAGAAAAGTTCATTTAATCGAATTTTTGAGAATAATTTAGAGCCTCTGTTGATTCTTTTGCCCAAATGTCTGTCTCAAACTGGAAATGACGGTTTTGAAAGTTTTGGTTCCAAGTCATGTATTCTTCCGAATGGATTTTCAGGAAGATTTTTAATAAATCTTCCTACGCACCATCATTTAAAAACATGAAATGTCCATTTCATCGAATTTTTATGTAAAATGTTGTGTTTCTGGTAAATTTTGTCCAAAATACTAAAATGTTGGTTTTTGGTGCCTATTAAATTATTATTCCGAGTGGAATTTCAGGAGAATTTATTACTTGTGCAACGTATGCATCATGTTGTTAGATTTAACAATGTCCATTTAATCGAATTTTGATGTAAAATTTTCGGTTTCTGGTATTTCTTGTGCCTAAAACTAGAAATGATGGTTGGTCATTGTCCAAACCAAATTCCTATTATGTGTTTTTAACTGTACGGGATTGTCACCTGGGAATAGTGGGGACATAGAAATCGACGAGAAAATCACACTAGAGTGTGAAATGAATACAGATATTTCTATCTAGAAAAATTAGGTGAGAAAGTTCAAAATGTGATATTACACAAAAATGCAGGGCCCACGGTTAAAAGGGAATCTAGACATATACGATATAGTGCTCATAGGAGTGCTATTGTAGGCTTACATAACGGCAAAAATCTATTAAAATGACGTTTTTGTTTGAGAAAATTTCCAAGCTATTCCACAAAAAATGGCGTTATTTTAATTGTTATTTACCGACAGTGGCAATTTAACACTGTCATAAATAAAAACTATCTCAAGATCTACGCTTTCTCCAGTAATTCAAGTTTTACGTACTGTATACTACTTGTAGTGTTCAAGCTTTATTTTCCATGAATTTCAAAAACCGTCCATTTGTTTTAAAATAAAAAATTAAAGCGAAGATGAGATTACTTCTGCCGCCTGGTGGGTATATCCCTAACTATAAAATCGCATTTGAATTATTTTCAAAAATTGGTAGATTTTTGTTTTATTACAGTTGAAGCATGCAGTGCTGGAAAAAAGCGCCCTCAATTGAGTGGTTTCCTGGAAAATATACCCCTACTGTACACTGTACATGTATTTAGAAAATGTTGGATACCTTAGGAGGAAAAACACCAGAGTTGGATAGGGTAAAGTTAAAAATTAAGATTTTACTTTATCGGATCAATATTACATGCTCGTGAAAAATAATTTAAAACAGCAGAATTGAATTTATTGAATGAAATTGTCGTTGATGATTACATGTGATTATCAGCACAAGCTATAAGGCCCATGCAGCAACATTTTTATTTATTGCCATATATTGCCATCTGCCTGAGAAACGATATTTGTAAGACGCACCATCAGAATATTTCTCAGTGGGTGGGAGGTGAAATGAGAGGTGCATTTTTCTTAGAAAATGGGATTTGGTTAATAATTTCAACGTAGGATACAGTAATACAATTGCCTCCCAGCTGGAGCTTAAGCGGCTGCAGCAAATGCAAAGTTTGATGAAAGATACTCCTTAAATTCAGATGTTAGCTTGTCCTTGGGCTTTTCATTTTATAGAGGATTAAAGGAGACTATACACGATCAGTAATACTTAAATCAGATATACTGGCAATACCTCCAAAAATGTTGCATCAGTCACGTTCAATACCTTCCCACCTTACACGATCAGTTTATAACTGACAATATTTTTCCTTATTAACGCTTAATTCTACAATTCAGTATTGACCACGTAGGTTTCCTCTATCTTTAATCCGGTCATTAGTATTGATCATTTATGCTTCCCAATATCCCCCATATACAAAACTTATTTAAATTTCGCGCCCCACCTATTCCTGACTCGTAATTCTAATTTACGCAACAACGTACATGCGCATGCGCAGAATGATTGCGAAAAGTCGTCATTACTGTACACAGATACACGTTTCTAACATACATGTACTGTGTTTCTGAGCAAAAATAGTCATTTCAAATGATCGTGCAACGTTAAAATGTAATGAACGCGAATGATGGAACAATTTTTGGAGGTAATAACATTATATAGGTGCGCTGGCATTAGTAATTAAAAAAAAAAAAAATTAGCAAACAAAACATGCATGAAAAACGCGGATAGTAAGAAGGATATTCAGACAGATTCAGTATACGACTCGTAGTTTGACAGTCATGAAGTCACGTGTGCAAAATCGACGCAAATAATTGTTTTAAAAAATTCTCTAAATCAAAGTTATCCTTGTTTTTGCACACGTGACTTCACGACTGCCAAAAGTACCATTCATATAGCTTCTGCCTGAGTACCCCAATAATTTCTCTATCACCATGTCGTTGGCAAACTTTAAGAGAGTTCGAAGTTTATGCTAAACAAGGTTAATTTATTTTTCGTTTTCAACCCATAAAAGTACTTAAAGTAATGCATACAAGTATTTTCAATGGTGCTTCATTTATTTTTAAAGAGATGTCACGAATGGGACATTTTTTATGTTTTTTAAAACCTAAAAAGGAACAAATTCCTAAACCTCAGGTGGTTTTTAGGGCCCCCTTAATTAGGCAAATACAAAAATAGTTCAAGAAATGATTTTGATGGTATGGCAAAAAATGTTTAAAAAAACGTGTTGGCAAACACAAAGTAGGCCTAAGATGGAATTTAAAAATATTAACAAAATGCAGTTTCGATTTAGCGCGATAAATAAAGGCAGGGGTGTTGCTATTTTTAATCAGCCATATATCGCAGGCATAAGGACAAGACGACAGTGCTGTATTGCTTTGCCAAAAAAATAAAAATGGGCAGATGCACAATCGGCAACGAAATTGGGCTTTCATGAAAGAATGGAGCCAAGAAACTCCGCAAAGCAAATACTGTATTTTTAGTAGACCTGCATCTGGGGGTGAGCCTGTGACCCGGGCAACCCCTCGGTCGTGTTTACGTTGTTAACTTACATATTTGAGTGTCGTTCAATCTGCACATGTTTTTAAGTGACACTATAGCAGTTTTTTTCTCTCTTTTCTTCGGAAAGTGAGTTGGCATCACTTACACACCCAAAAAACGAAAAAAATGGCACAAGTTAAGAAAACGAAACCCATATCGAATCGGAACTTTGTGGTATGCCCATGGGAAGAGGGAAATGTTTGGTTTTTCGGTGCTAATGTGCAGACCTTTAAAAGATCATTATGTGCCCCCCGAGCACCCCAAACTAATGAAAATGTTACAGATTTTAATTGGAAACGACGTCTGATACACGGGAAGATATTCAAACTCGATATTTTCTGGTCCAAAAATGCTTGCTTTTTATAATAAACACTCCAATTTAAAATATTTAAAATCGGCGAATATGTTGAACCACTTACTGATCAACTTGTACTAATGTACTGTATATTATAATTTGAATCAAAGATATGTACGAAGCGTAAAACTCACGCAAATATGCATAAATTTTGAACATTTCTCAACTTAATAAAAACGTAATTAACAAACCAATCCTCTGCCACTCTGGTTATTTGTAAAACTAGAAAGAATGTGTGCGAAACTTCTTAATGTTAGATGACCTACAGGTAGTACATTTCATATTCATGAGAAAGAAATTTCGTAGAAGTGATGCATTATTTAATTTGCATCGAATATCATACTGTATGGAAATGTGCCATCATATTTTTACAAAAAAATTAACAATTGCCAGTTGTTTTGTATTAATTCTCTGAAAGTGAAACACTGTATTGCAATTTTTCGACTTGCTTTGTATCGAAACGAATGCCAAAAATTCAGATTTCACAATTTTTATTGCTATCTAACTCAGTTTACTTACTACATAAATAAAAGAAAATTAACCATCAAAAGTTCTAAAAATATTTGATTGGAAAACGATTCGCCAAAAGCGCCAGTCTTTTAAGTCATTAATTGCACATTGGGGATTGACAGGAATTTAAATGCGAATATATAGGGGGTGGGGGGGAAGGAGAGAGAGGAGAATCCAATACGTTTCCATTAACTCGCATAAAAAAACAATTCTCGAGTTGCTTGCCTGAAGTGGAATCGAAATCGATTCAAAACAGGAAGATGAAAAGTAGTGTTTCTGTACACAATCAAATCAACAACAGATTTTAACATCGTGCGTTTAATCAATGAATAAATTGTATAAAATACTGCAAATTAATGCACGTACTTTATTCCAAAGTACTTTTCTTTCAACGATTTTCTATGTAATAATACGTAAAACCTATACTACAAAATGTTATTTTTTGAGCAAATGAATTAAAGTAAATGTACATTATTTGACTTTTCAGGAGAATATATTCAAGACGCGATACAATTTCATGCTTTAGGATTACAATTAACAGATATTTTTAAGAAAGAACAGAGTATGTCATTGACGATGTCATCTAACACCTAGTTGATTATACATTCAATTTAAATATTATGGATTAGCATGCAAATCGTACGATCGTACGATTCATCATGGTACGTACATGTAATTGTGTGAAACAGAGGTATAGGCATTCCCCATGTTATTTCAATATTTAAAACAAGTAATCTTCATACTGTAAATCTGGGAATTTGTGATAAAATTAAAAAATTCTAACGCATTAAGAAAAATTTAAGCTGTTTTTTTTAAACCAAAACGCTGTCAAGAAGATACATTTCTTTTATGCTGCACTTAAAAATTGCAATATATCGAATTGGCTGTTTCGTCAAATTAATCAATTCAAATTAACATTTGCCTACTTCCGCAGAAAAAATCAATTAATACCTTGATTATTCGACTGAAAAACGTGGAATGAATGTTATAGTCATGTACAGTATGCAGCATGCATAATGATTTTTCCCCCTGTTGTCATAAAAGTAAGGGAATTTTCAAAAATACATCAGAATTATCTGCTTTTAAAGTTGTTTACTTGAACTTGGCCATACTAAAGAGAACAGACATCTCAAGGACAAAGATTTATTTTTGGAAGAATTATCACACATTGGAACTCACCAAACATGTACATGTAAGCCAAAATTCCATTTAAAAAACAAAAAAAAAAACAAGAACAACGTCTGTTTCTAAAACTACGAATGACAAGTAAAATGGACAAGGCATGATAGTGGATGACAGTCTGAACATTTTTTATTCAAAAGTGATTCAACATTAAAAGTGGCAACATACATGCATGTACTGTGTAAATACTTTTTCAGAAATTAAAGCTGAATACAGAAATCAATAACACTTGTCAACGAAATATCGAAAACAAATTATAATTTTTAAAGTTTCTTGTAATGGTTTCCAAACATAACGTTGATAGTAAATCAAAATTATTCATAGATTATGATTCATTCGAGTTATACACCAGTATTTAAAAAAGGTAGCTAAAACTGTTATTATTAAGTTTGAAGTTGAATCAATAAATCCGAAATTCCTCTTTTACAGATTCATCTGAATCGGGATATTGAATATACGAATATGAGCTGAAAAGGTATACGAGACAGGAAGTACGGTCGTGGCCGAATTTTTAGAGGAATTGTCTCGGAGTTTGCCTGGAAATTATTTTATAAAAACATGCAGGCAGGCCTACAGTAGATGTAATGTACATTAAACTATCTTTAGGGCAATGCATTGAATTCAGTTGAAATATTATTTAGTCATCGACCGAGTGGATCTGGTAATGAATTCTCATTTTTCCATTATGGTTTTTAAAAGTATTATTTTAAGACTTCATTAACAATGTGCCTTTGTTGCTTAAAAACATTTGTAGTCGTCTCATAATATTTCGTGCTTTCCACATTAAATTCTTTATTGAATGCAATATTATATAACTATTACGTGCAAATGGCGTTAAGCCAATATAGGAAATTCTTACAATATTGCTAAAACTCTTTAAAAAGCATTACTTTCTAAAAAAAAGTATACGTTAATGCAAAATTCTCTTTTAAACATAACAATTCACAACTATAGAGTTATCAGTCAAATTAGTTGGCGAAATAATTGCGACAAATTGTCAGCAAGAAACTTCAGATCATGTGAGCATGATTACCTAAATTACAAATGGAAAATTGCATTATTATGAATTACAATAAAACAAATTGTTCAGTATTTCAGCTTAATGAATCATTTTTAAGCGTATGTGCTTTATTGTTCGTACAAGGAACTTAACCGTAAAAATCCCCTTTCGAAAAATCTCAAAAACAATAACAATGACAAACTATCACTTGTTTTACTTACAAAGTTGCAAAAGTGCATGATTCGTATTCAAAATGTTTTTTTGATGATATTCAACAAACTATGCAAGTATTTTGGAACTTAAATCAATTTATTGTGACCGCAATATTATGAGTTTTAAAATCGAACCACGTTAAATTTGTGTTTTACTACATTTATATCCCCTCCGGAATAAATATTTTCCAAAGCACAAAGAATCTTCATCCAATTAACCTTGTTTTCTATATCACCCATCCTACTGTAAATCGTAATAATGGAAACAACTGAAGAAAATACACTTTTATCTAGAAATGCATTGGAGGAAATAACACTCTCGCCATTTCTAATAGATTCAAGCATGGAAGGGGCCTCAAATCCAAAATATTTCAAATGTAATGTGTTGAACGCTATCTGACCTTTAAACTCGATGAATGGATTGACAGATTGCAAGTTCGAGAGCCTGGATACCAAGCTACACAATAAACATAATAAAGCTTTTTGAAAAAATTCTACTTGCATTTCAGGAATTTCATAAGTTGCTTTAAATCTATCAAACAAATTACAAGCAAGTGTTACCAATTCAGAAAGTTCTGTGAATGGTCGTTGTTCCATTGCATGGACGATATCTCTACTTTCCGTCAGAATTTTCTCACGCTTGCGCAGGACATCATCTGGCAAGCTTCTGTCCAGCTCACAGAGTTGACAGTGACACTGAAATTTAAGCTCATCGAATAACAACTTCCTTGAAGAGAACGGAAGTTTCCAAGAAAAATATGGCAGAAATACTTGTGCTCCAGCTTCGATCACCTGAATGGCCCTAATGAACAACACGTCATTAACATCTTGGATGGAAACATTGGGTATGCAACTGTGGTTGAAATAGAAAGGCATCTCGAACAATCCGTATCCAGATTGCAATTCTATTCCCCAATAAGGTTCCTTTTTCTCGCGTGGCTTGTCGACATTCATAATGAAAATATTATTGTTTACAATTGCGTGGAGTTTACGCACATCGACTATGGGTTCCTTCTTACTTTCATCACAAAAGATTTTCGAAGTACTTTTATCAGCCAGGTTTCCATCATCGTAAAGTTGGTAGGTGAGTAGTCCATACTTGTTTGGATTTTTTGCAATAGTTTGAGCGAGCCGAGCAACAAGATTATCCGGAGAACAAACGTTCTTGCCCGATTTCCATGAAAATGCCACGGCTTTGGATACCACTAGCAGAGTTCCTGGTACGATTTTTTCGAGGGCGAACACACCACGAGCTTTTCCCGTCACTTTGATAACATCTATCGGTCCAATGTAATCCGCACACTCTATGGGTTCCATGGGTCTAAGTTCTTGAGTTAAAAACAGTTTATAGATGTTAAAATCTCCTGTGTTCTCCTCCAAAATCCGATCCGCTGTTTCCGTAAATTCTTTCAGGACGTCTTGAGTATTGTCCGTGCCAGGTTTAATGCACTCAAAGAAATACTTTTTAGCAGATTCGTAGTTTCTGAGCCGGTAGCAACACCTTCCAGCAATAGCATGCGCCTGAAATCTATACGCCTTCGTTTCCAAAATTCTTATTGCGTATTCCAAGGCATTCTCGAAAAACCCTTGATCAAAATAAACGGAAGCCAAAAGTAAGTTGACCAAATCCCGTTTTTCTGCCATCAATAGCATCTTCGAAGCTTTGACATAGCAATGAGTGGCTAGTTCTAATTTATTTTCACAACGTAAATTATGTCCACGAATTACCCATTCATCCGCAGTTGGTTGCCTCGATCCTCGAGCAGGATTTCCATCGATGACATGTTTCCAAGTGATATTGGAGGTTAACTCAAAAAGTTCGTGTCCGTCATACACAACAATCATGTTTGTCGGGGATTCGCAATGCAGGAATTGGTCCCCTTCCTTGGATGTACTAAAGCAGGGTTCTTTTAAGATGAAAACTGAAGCCACGGGCAACATGTCATCCAAGTTGGGATTCAAATCTATAGTCAAATTGCGAACAGAAAATATCGCAACACTTCCATCATGGTCTTCCACGATTGTGGAAACAATGCCGTTAGCTTCCTTTGCTGGCTCCAAAGTACGAAGGATGACATAAGTTTTTGTATTAGGTTTTTTTAAGTTGAGTTTAAGAAGGGGTCTTCTCTTCAGCTGGTGCACTGATGTCGTGGAAGTGTGCATCATGCTATCCTTTACCTGATTAATGATTTCAACTGCATAGGTCGAGGTCCTGAATCGCTGACGAAGTTCTTGTACGTACATGTGTCCATCACTAGCTGCCATCTTTACTAAAAGTATTAACGAATTCGTTAAACTTCACGAATCTTATTGCTCATCTAGTAATGAATAAATACTGACTAGCACCATGCTTTGCTCACTTAGGACTCAAACATCATCATGTCTTTCATGTTACTTTTTTCATGTACACGTAGGCCTACTCTTTGACAGATTTTAGTTTGTCGAGTAAATCGACATGTGTCGTTAGGCAGACAGGAACTCGTACAATGGGCAGAAAAATCTTGGAAAATGCGTAAATGTAGTTGACGAATTTTAAGTCACTTAAATCATTATAATTGGCTAAATAAAAGTCCTTATAATACCGTCAATATCAACGTCCGTGTTACAGTATGTTAGTTAAATTACATGTACTGTACATCAAATCAAAAGAGATATCAACATGCAATAAAAAACCGTTATTTTAGGATTCTTTATACTGTTCATGTACACATGTACTACAGTATATCATCTGAAAAAAATGCATGCTGAAAAAACGTTCTATAATTTTGAGTTTATATACTAGTAGTAAGCACAGTACATGTGTATAATTTTTGAATAAAATTGTGGCAAGCAATAAATATTGCAAAACAAAATTCATTTAGATCAATATACTTACAATATTCCAAAGTGAACTACAATCGTCAAAACTTCGTTTAAATATAAACTTTAATTGCTAAATATTGTAAAATAAGGTCAGCCAAAAAGAAATTGGTAGAAGAACGCCGGGCGTTGCTTTCTTTAATTGTTCATGAATTTAAGTTTCAAAAATACTTGTACTGCATATAATAGAAAGACCTTTGGTTATGCAACATTAATTAAATGCTCAAACACTTTATACTGTGGCTCAAAGGTCGATTACTACTTTTATAAGGGTCAAAAAATTATGAAAAACATCCCTAAAATATCCCGAACATTCCAACGAATTGGTTCATTAATTTTGGAAGAGATGGAAGTTGCATTATTTTTTTTTTACTACCATTAGATGGCGCTCTGATCGGTCTCATCTATGGGGCATAAGATGATGGACACAATCTCACTGACTTAATTCAATGGAACCTTTGAATGTCGTCTGCTTTACATTTTTTTCTCAGAGGAAGCTTTAGGGTCTTTCAAAAAGGACGTCTGAAAAATGGCCCAAAATTGGACATCCACCTACAAGAGGACGTCTTTTTTGTTTCTGAGATCCTGGCACTGTGATTTTGCGTCATCCAGTCGCTAGGCGGAATGTTGTCGCTGCGAAGATGATCATGAGCAAAACGCGGAGTGACCATACTGGTATTACATATTTTGTGATCAAAGTCAATCAAAGTTTGAGTTCAAATTTACAGAATATTGTAATAATAGAGAGTGTCAGCTACCCATTAATGAAGGCCGGGTAGGATTTTGGGTGACGTATGCCTAAATGGTGACGTCAGCTTTCTCCAGTCGAACTGGAAAA
>JAQGAO010008234.1:0-10533 GCA_034697705.1 Ommatoiulus sabulosus | reverse complement strand
TCCGGTATTGGTATTTATCACGAAGACAGGGATGGAGCCGATGACCGATTCCAACAACGGGACAAAACCACTCATATAACAATCATAAACAATGTGTGAACAATAAAATCCGGCTCTTTGGCAAAACCACGATGTCACCATGGACACCCGACAATGGCAAAATAAAATTATAAAGCAAGGAATGGGACAAAATAAAAGGGTACTTTTAAAATCACATCACAAATCACAGAGGGGCGAGCCACCACAGGACACTACCCGAAATTCTTAAGGCATTATACAAAAACCCACACGTCACAAATATTTTATCAAAATCACAACTCTCTAAAATTTCAAAATACAAAATAGAACAAGATTTCGACTTTCACTCAAAATTATCTCCACAATATTCCTTCCTATCCAAATTCAGCACCCAAATATCCAAAAGGGAAAAATGATAGGGACGTGGGGGAGCTCTCTGACGTCCGTCAGAAACTTAGAACTGGAATTCTCTTCGTCCAAAGAGGAATTCCCAAAAATATCCAAAACTATCAGTAAAAGTGCCCCAAAGGGGATTTAAGGAAGTTGGGTCCCTACTTGCATCCTGGGAGCTCTGCCAAAGGTAGCCTGAAATGGTGAGAAGTTGGAAACCGAGCTGATGGAAGTATTAAGCGCCCACCTGGCGAGAGGTAGGTGCTCGTCCCACCTATCGTGAAATGATTGGACTGCAATGGCAAGTTTAGGTTTCAAGTCACGGTGCTTCCTCTCCACGTAGTTTGCCTGGGGATGAAAGAAGGCCACATTCATCAACTGAAATCCCATCGCTTTGGCGGTCTGCTTGAGGATGTTGGAGATGAACTGAGGGCCATTGTCACACTTGACAAACCGTGGACAGCCATATCGGAAGCAGATCTCATAGATCAGGATCCGTGAAAGGGTCTCGGCTGTAGCAGAAGCAACCGGGAAAAGCTCCAAGAAACCGGAAGCCAGATCACATACAGAAAAGATCTGGGTGTTCCCTGAAAGAGTGACAGGTAGAGGACCCACGATGTCGACACATAGATTGTCAAATCTAGGTGGAATAAGTGGTGACGATATGGGAGTCGTGTCAGGGGCGTTAGAGGGCTTATAGGAAATGCAAGCCGTGCAGGCATGGATGTGGGCTGCCACCTACTTCTTAAGTCCCACCTAGTAGTACCTTTGGAGGATCCTCTGCATGGTGCCCAGAACTCCAGGGTGACCAGCCTCCTCGTCGTCATGGTTCCACTTCAGGACCCTGGCTTGCATGGAGGAAGGAATGACCAGGCGAGGTTCTTCCGAATCTGTCATGTGAAGACAGCGATACAGGACTCCATTGACGATGCGGTATCCCCTTGCTAGGTAAGTGCGAGTCTCAACACCTGTGCTTTCCACCTCTACTTCCAGAGCCCGTATGATCTTGTTCAAGTTGTAATCTGCTAATTGCAACTCCCTGAAATCAGTGGGGGTGAGAGGCTTCTCATCCACCAGAAATGCTTGGATGAGAACGATTAAATCAGGAGGGGAGCCAGGGCGAGATAACATGTCGGCTAGAGTGTTAAGCTTGCCAGGGATGTACTTGACGTCAAAATCAAAATGCTGGACCGACATGATCCACCGAGCAATCCTGCTACTGGGGTTTTTGAGGGCGAGGAGCCACCGCAGCGGGCTGTGATCGCTGTTGACGACGAATTTCATCCCATCCAAATACCCAGAGAACTTTTTGATGGCCCATATCACCACCAAGGCCTCCTTGTCAGTGGTGGAGTAATTGCGTTGAGCCTTGTCCAGGGACTTGGAAGCATATTCAATGATGTGAAGAGCATCATCGTCTCCTTGGGCGAGGATCGCGCCAACTGCCACATCGCTGGCATCGGTGTACAGCCTAAAGCTCTCCTCGAAGTTCGGCTGACAAAGGACTGGGGCATTGATCAGGATGGTCTTCAGCTGATTGAAGGCATCCTGACAGGAGGAATCGAAGTTGAAAGGAACGTCTTTCCTCAGTAAAGCGTGAAGAGGTGCAGCAAACGTGGAGAGATTCGGGAGAAATTTCCCAAATTATTTACAGGAGGCCAGAAAAGACTTAAGGGAGGAGGCGTCCTTCGGATAAGGGAGTTTGACGATCGCCTCAATCTTCTCCATGTTGGCACTGATGCCCTTCTCCGATATGGTATGCCCCAGATACTGAACTTCGGCCGCGAAAAACTTGCATTTCTTCCTTTTCAGAAAGAAGTTGTAGGAGGTGAGCTTGCAGAAGAGATCCGTTAGGTGGAGGAGATGTTTTGTGAACGTAGCACTGGCCAGAATGATGTCGTCCTGGTAGATTCTCGCAGTAAGGTGAGGGAGTTCCCTGAGAATTCCATCCACGACACGCTGGCAGTGTGCTGCCGAATTCCGCGCCCCCATAGGCATTCGAGTGTAACAGAATGTCCCTACATGTGTGATGGTCGAGAAGTACTTCTGGCAAGATTCCTTGATTGGAATTTGCCAGTAGCAGGAGGTGAGATCCATCGTCGACATGTAGGGTTTTCCGGTCATCTCAGCCAAAAGATCATCGATCCTAGGAAGGGGGTAAGTGTCCGGGATGGTCACTCGGTTAAGGGCGCGGAAATCAGTTACAAAATACATCTTCTCAGATTCATCCTTCTTGGCGACAAGGAGTGATGGGGCCACCCATTCCGACACAATGGGGCGAAAAAAACCTTGTTCAGGAGCTTGTCGATTTGCATCCTCATCATCGCCTTCTTTGCTGGAGAACAGGAGTAGAGGCGAACGGTGCTAGGGGCAGCTCCTTCCACAATCTTGATGGATTGAGGGGTCACCTTGGCTGGTCCAGAAGGTTCCTGAAAAATCCCAACATTGGATCCCAGAAAGTGGTTGACCTCTGAATGCTGATCCGGGAATAGCGTTTTCCTCTCATCATCGCGTAAGGAAACATCTGCCGAGGTGAACAGGTGAAGGTAGATGCGATGAGTGTGCAGGGTGGACGCCGGCCATGGACAAGAGGAACAGCTAAATGAGGTGCCATCCGGAAAAGACCAGCGGTTGTCCGCAGGGTATAGACTAACACGAGCTCGAAGCATGAAGTCCATCCCCAGGAGTATGGAAGCATCTGTAAAATCCGGGATCAGCGAAATTTCGAAGGGAAATGTGCGACCTCCAATCTCAATGTATGTTTTTACGAGGATTACCGTGAGAGAAGAAGGGCGCTGATCAGCCAAGTAAACAACTTGTGTAGTACGTATCATGGGCACCCCGCTGTCTGCCAAGGTGTAGAAAGCCTCTGCACCCCCCATGGTCGTGAAAGCTCCTGTATCGAAGAGTGCAATGAAGTCGGTCTCCGCAATGGAGCACTCGGTAAAAAGGAGAGGAGGTTCCTCCTTGTAAAAGCGACTGAAGGCAAGATGAGATGAAGAGACTGAGTTGTCAAATGTAATCATGTTAGCCTGCGTCGTTGCTCCACAGCTATTGGGACATTCTTCTCTCCTTACGTTAGCGAGGCCACAGAGAGAGCAACCAGGAGGAGCCACGGAAGGAGAAAGATGTGTCGAAGGCAAAAATGGTGGAGGGTACGATGGTGGAGGAGATGAATACGGCGGCCGATACGGAGGACGTGGTGTCGTGGGAAGTGGTGGTGGATAGGATGGTATTACAGCAAATGTCGCAGAAAAGACAGGAGGAGTCTGAAATGATACCTTCGTTTCCTTCCATCCCACGGAGTCAGTCAGGAGACATTCCTCTGTGGAGGCAAGGTCCCATAGCTCCTGAACAGTGGCCAGCGCATGGCGGTTGATTCTGGACTTGACTTTATTGTGGAGCGCCTTAAACATCACCCTGACTTGATAACGCTCATCCTCAGGAACAGAGAGGAGCGAGAATTGATCGGTCATGTGACTGAGGAAGTCAGCAGTGGATTGGCCTTCCCTTTGGGACAAGTTGTTCAAACGTGATAGGATGGCTGAATCTGGCTCCGTCCGTGCATAACGCTGACGGAAAAAGCGGAGAGCTTCGGATAGTGTGTGCACCTTTGATCTCGTCGTTGCCCACGATGAGCGAGGCTCCCCTTCGAGCAAGTATAACAAGGTTTTGTAGGCTTGAGTATCGGTGAGGTGGAGGCAGGAAGCAATGGACGTGAAAAGCGCCTGCCATCCTAAAAAATCACCCTTCTTACCGTCAAAACGACCAAGACCCTTAAATAGGCGAACATTGCTCAAAGGATTGTCCGAGGCAGTTGCCGCAGGAGGAGGTGTGACTAGGGAGGTAATGGGTGATGTCGTTGGGGAAGGGGTGGCCGGTGAGGGAGGTGGTGCAGGGGGAGTCGTGTGAGGTGTGGTTCGGATGGTAGTACCAGTGACAGGAGGTGTATGAGATGGCGGTGGAAGTAGGGGAGGAGGGTGAGTCACAGAGTGAAATGATATCAGAGAATGTCCTGAAAGAGTAGGGGACAATGGTCTCATATGAGGTAAAGGAGCAACGAAGGGCGTGTGTCGAGGTGGTGGAGAGAACGGATTAAGAGGGGGTGATAGGTTTAATGGAGGTGTCGCAAAAGGATTGGTCGGATTGGAGGACACGTAAGGAGCCGTGCTCGGTAATGTCATAGCCTTTGTCAAAGTCGAGAATGTCGTCAGCCAGTGTGAGGAAGCTGCCACAAATGATGAAGAAAGATTAGCGTACTTAGTAAGCAGAGCTCTATGGCGCTGAGAGATTTCGGTAAGATGGTCGCGAAGGGAGGGATGTAAGTCCAACAGGTATTGCACCTGAGCAGGAATGTCAGGTAGAATCATTAACGTGAAGTCTGGCATCGCTGAAGTGGTTGGAAGGAAGAGAGAAAGGAACTGTTCAAGCTTAGGCATAGCAGGAGGGGTGAGGGAGTCCTGAAGAAACGCCATCGTGATCTCGGGGTCGTGAGACGAAGCCTTCGTTGGGTGCCAATAAAATGGCACTAGCTGGGTCTAGTTTCCCATCTCCATGATTTCCATCTCTAGGTGCTCTGAAATTTGCTCGAGTGAGACGCTTACCCAGAGTACATCGTCCGCAAACACATACGCGAAATAAATCCTATTGGGATCTAGGGTGGGGTTGATTACAAACCTGATATTGATCTCTCCGGTATTGGTATTTATCACGAAGACAGGGATGGAGCCGATGACCGATTCCAACAACGGGACAAAACCACTCATATTTTGTATTGCTGAATGAAAATACTTTTAATAAAGATAAACAATGTGTAAACAATAAAATCCGGCTCTTTGGCAAAACCACGATGTCACCATGGACACCCGACAATGGCAAAATAAAATTATAAAAAAAGGAATGGGACAAAATAAAAGGGTACTTTCAAAATCACATCACAAATCACAGAGGTTCGAGCCACCACAGAACACTACTCGAAATTCTTAAGGAATTATGCAAAAACCCACACATCACAAATATTTTATCAAAATCACAACTCTCTAAAATTTCAAAATACAAAATAGAACAAGATTTCGACTTTTACTCAAAATTATCTCCACAATATTCCTTCCTATCCAAATTCAGCACCCAAATTTCCAAAAGGGAAAAATGAGAGACACGTCGGGGAGCTCTCTGACGTCTGTCAGAAACTCAGAACTGGAATTCTCTTCGTCCAAAGAGGAATTCCCAAAAATATCCAAAACTATCAGTAAAAGCGCCCCAAAGAGGATTTAAGGAAGTTGGGTCCCTACTTGCATGCAACAAACAGTATAAAAATTTTATCTCTCCATTAAAATCGTAGCAAACAAGTTATCAACCGTGCTCAAAGAAATCGTTAAGTAAACATTATCACTCTCCCCACAAGTTGGTGGAGTGCTGAGCTACCAAGGGAAGTAGCAGGCACAAAAAGAACTCTGGACGTCCGTCCAGAAGCCCTGAGACCCCCTCGTTTGAGGTGGATCTCAAAAAATGACGTAGGTGAATGAGGGGAGCTTCAAGGAGAATGAGGAACAGGACTCCTCCCCACAAGTATTGCACAATATAAAAGCACTACTCAAAGTGAGCACGAGGAATGTAAAAATCCACGAGATTGGAGGTAGTAACCCCAAAACAGGCAAGGTATCAATATCAAGAATTACACTCTCCCTTACGACCGGGACCAACAGGTAAAATACAATTTAAAGTTAAGAATTCACCAAGAGGAGGTAGAGACCAAGCAGCCAGGAGGTGAGAAAAAGGGGGGAACTGGTTGGATATTTTAGAAATTTCGAATTAGACAAAAGGGGAACGGAATTGAATTTGGAACATTTTTAAAGAGGATTTGAATTTGGAATATCTTAAATTTAACTGAAACTTTACAGGCAGAAGAGGAGAACGATATTAAGAAAGGAACGAGGCTGAAATAAAACTAAATTAATACTACACCATACAATTACCAATCCAGCAGCAAGAACCCCAACCAGAACATCCTTTCTCTATGAGGAATGGTGGCTCTCTGACTCTCCTCTCAATATTTTCCCACATGGCAATTTTTGGCAAACACAAACATCCATAAACTCCACCAGTCAAAATTCACTATAGAAGTCTTCCTTCGACTTCTGGGCTTTTCTTCTCTTTTTCTTTTGACTTTCTTCCATAAAAGGGGTGGTTATCCTCCCCCTTCCTCGCTCGGTCTTCTCCATTCTTAGCGTTTCCCACGCTGGACCTCGCCAAGAAGGGCAGGTGTTTCCTCCTCGTCTCCTCCGTCTTCATCAGGAACTGTTCCGAAAGTTCCGTCATTGATGAGGATGACGAGGGGTGGACAGAAAGTATCGTCACACAGTCAGAAGACCTGAATTATTTTACTTAAGGGCAGCAAATGTGGCAGATAGATGGGGCAAGTACAAACGTGACTTTGAGTGCTATGTAGCAGCAATTGGAGCTGACAAGGCTAATAAAACCGCACTGATTATCAGCTGCGAAGGATCCGACTTCCATGACTTCCTGGAAACTTTGGACATTTCCATGACTACAAAATACGAGGACATCACCAAGAAACTGGACGTGCATTTTTCTTCACAAAGAAACGAGGTATTTGAAGAGCACAAATTTCGGCAAGTGGTGCAAGAATCCTCTATAACGGCGGATGCCTTTGTGGCCAGACTTTGCACGGCGGCGAAATACTGCGGGTATGAAACCTTTACAGATAAATTAATCGTAGGGCAATTCGTGGAGAAATGCAGATCCAATAAATTGAGGAAGAAACTACTCGACATTTCGAAATTAAACCTAGACACGCTTCTGGAAGTGGCACGCAAAGCGGAGGTGGCGGACCTACGAACAGAAGAGATGAATAAGCATGCAGGGCTGACAGAGGCGGCGCAGACAGTCAACTTTCACGCAAACAAACGAGCACCACGTGCATACCAGGATCCAGCGGAGGCAGACAAAGAGACAAAGACCAAGACAGCCTGGACGAAAGTGCAATGTGACAGATGCGGCAGATACGGACACGAGGGTTCACAATGTCGAAGCACCAAGACTATCCAATGCCGGAATTGCGGACAAACCGGGCACTTCGCAAGATGCTGCAAATTTCCACGCAAGTCCAAAGGCCAGATGGTCCAGTTCATGGATTCAGGAAAATCGGCATCTGAGGAAGATGATCAAGACGCAGTTGTACATCATATAAAAACCAAGAGTGTATTGACGAAAACCCCTTCTGTCCGAATAAAAGTAAATAACCAGTACATTGTCTTCTATGTTGATACAGGGTCCGGGGTTAACATCATATCGTGGGCAGCCTGGGAGGCAGTAAGAGGTAGTAACCAGTTGCAGAAATCCAATGCACGAGTCTTCGCTTATGCCCAGGACACTCCTTTGAAAGTGGCAGGGGAATGCGTGCTGAATATGGGGTACAGCGAATACAGAAGCAGCTACAAGGTTGTGGTGATGAACGAGGACTACCCGTGCCTACTAGGGCACAAAGCATGTCATGAACTAGGTATAGTAAAGTACCACGAGGGCGTCTACTTCATGAACACTATCGAGTCACAACAATCCATTGTGGAGGAATACGCCGATCGATTTACGGGACTAGGCAAGTTAAAGGATTACCAAGTCAAGCTCCAATTGAAGGAGGGTGCACAGGTCACACAGCAGCGGGTAAGACGTATACCATACCACCTAAGGGACATTGTAGAATCAGAAATACAACGACTTATTAGGATGGACGTAGTTGAAGAGGTGCCTGACCCAACTGATCTGGGAATACTGCTCAACCCGTTACGACCAGTAGTCAAGAAAGATGGAAGTATACGACTGTGCTTGGCAGCGATAAAACTCAACTCCCTCATCAAGGAACAGAAATGCTTGATTCCACTCATCGAAGATATGATGCAGGAGTTCTCAGATTTTACCATTGCATCGGAACTGGACTTCAATGAAGCATTTCAACAACTGGAGCTGGAAGAAGAATGCCGGAATCTGGTGGCATTCGCCACAGAATCTGGAACATATCGATTCAAGCGACTGATTTACGGAGTGAAAGTTGCGGCTGAAGTCTTTCAAGCCATCATCCAACGAACACTCGCAGACTGCCCGGGAGTCAAAAACTATGTGGACAACATGGCAGTCTTGGGAAGAGTCGAGCCAGAACACAGACACCGGCTAGCCAAGGTCATGGCGGTGCTGCGTGAAAAAGGGCTGACTTTAAACAGAAACAAGGGCAAATTTGTAGTGAGTAAACTGGAATTTCTAGGATACCTCGTATCAACCAAAGGAGTAGCACTGGGGGAAGAGCGTGTGCAAAAAGTCAAGGACATGCGGATCCTGACTAACGTGAGTGAGCTTCAAGGAGTG
Source organism: Ommatoiulus sabulosus (assembly GCA_034697705.1). NCBI lineage: Eukaryota > Metazoa > Arthropoda > Diplopoda > Julida > Julidae > Ommatoiulus > Ommatoiulus sabulosus. Next base: position 1,746 of record JAQGAO010008234.1, on the reverse strand, counting down.
CTGGGGCTAGCCAATGCCTGCGGACAGTTCATTCCCAATATGGCCGAAATCACAGCTCCACTACGACAGCTGACGAAGAAGACGATACGATGGCAGTGGAATGACGAACAAGAGGCAGCATTCCAGACTCTGAAACAACTCACTTGCACTAATACATGTCTGTCTTTTTTCAGTAAAGAAGTAGAGACATCCCTGATCGTGGACGCTGGACCAGAAGGATTGGGAGCGATATTAGCACAGACCCATCCAGATATGACACAATGTCCTGTAGCATTTGCCAGCCGTACGCTCTCTGACACGGAAAAACATTACTCTTAAATGGAAAAGGAGGCGCTGGCGCTGGTATGGGCTTGTGAGAAGTTTCAGCTCTACTTATACGTTTGGAACTTCTCTGTGATAACCGACCACAAGCCGCTAGAGGTGGTCTACTCACCAAATTCCAGGGCGTCCGCACGCGGGAAGCCATAAAAACACACAACTGGCCCGCACAGCTCCAAAGCTACGAAACCGTAAAAGAAGAACGCGCTTACCAGAAGAACGTCATCCTTAGGGCAAACAGGATCGTCATCCCAGGCAGCATTAGGAAAAGGGCTCTAAAGCTACTTCACGAAGGACACAAAGGCATTGTTAAAACGAAAACCCTAGCGACACAGTCCATTTGGTGGTAAGGTATCGTTAAAGACATTGAGAAAACCGTTCGGCAGTGCCTACCGTGCCAGGCCCAAGGAGCTCCAGAGAAGCTTCAGCCCCTAAGAATGACGGAAATGGCAGACCAACTATGGAGAAAGCTGGCGATGGACTTCTGCGGACCGCTACCGGACGGTACCATGATAGCAGTAATAATCAACTATTTCTCCAAGTTCCCGGAGGCCAAGCTATTAAAGAGTACCACAGCAGAAGCACTGATAGCTGGGTCATCTATTCGCCCGTCATAGTATACCGGAAGTGATTATGTGCGACAATGGCCCTCCATTCAACTCGTGAGAGCTACGAGAGTACGCAGTAATGATAACATTCGACAACCATAACGTAACACCATATTGGCCGCAAGCTAATAAATTGGTGGAACGCCTGAACAGCGTCTTCTTAAAGGCAATACGAGCACCAAAGATTAAGGACCGAACAAGGTGGCTGAGTGGTTAGCATTCTCGCTTTGCATTCGGTAGACCCAGGTTTGCTTTCCGGGTCGGCTATCCTTGATTGTGGTTTTTTATGGTTTCCCACAATTTCTCCAGGCGAATGCTTGGATAGTTCCTAAATTAAATCGGCAATGGCCGACTTCCTTTCCTACCCCATCCTCCTCGTTAAGGTCCTAATTACGGGAAATATAATGTAATTGTAGTGTTGGGATCCATCACTAAGGATCCCCTCTGCCAAATGGTACTAATCTACTGACTGCACGGTAAAAAATTGAATTGAATTGAATTGATGCGTTAGAGGAATTTCTCCGTATATAACGAACCACACAACAATGCACAACGTTGAAGATGCCGATGGAATTGTTGTATAACAGAAAGGCACGAACAAAGATTCCTAATAAATATGATCTGCTCAAAGATGCGGCCACAGAGGTGAGATAACGGGTAACCCACCAACAGAAGAAAATTTAAGATCACGTGGATGTCACTAGGAAGGCCGAAGACTCGACTAATTAACCGGGAGACCAGGTGTTGGTCCGAAGATCCAGAAGGACGAACAAGCTCCAGACACAATTTGAAACCGAACCATGCAAGGTGATTGCAATTA
>JAQGAO010008233.1:0-10533 GCA_034697705.1 Ommatoiulus sabulosus | reverse complement strand
GCGCTTATTCGCACATTTCGGGAACCCCCCCCTCCCCCGGCGATTAATTGAGGTAGGCGGCTATTGCGGGTCCGGCGCTTAATTCCGTATTTACGGTAGTATAAAAAACCCTCTTTAAAAAGAAAATATTATAATTTTGACATTGTGCATGTATCATGTAGATGCATCATATGTTTTATCGTTCTGTCGATAATGGCCTTATCGAGATTGATTTTGATGATATTCATAAAATAAGTTGATCAAAATCCTTGATGTGCTCAGAATCACGTTATGCCATTGAGTAATACTGATATCGGGAGTTGCTTTTGAAATTTCTGAGATTAAGGATCAAGGGTTTAGCTTAATCTTATTTTATCAGAATTGATTTCCGCACTGCGTAATGTTTTAATCAGCCTTCGGTTTATCAGATTTCAATGCCCCCGAATCCACATTTATCCAGCAATTGCCGGGCGTTTTCTGAGTTGCTTTTATTATTGGAATTGGCCCTAACAATCCAATAAACGTTGTGAATAATCGTTGTAAAAGGTCCTATACCATCTCCGTGGTTCCCAAACTCTTTACACCCGTGGACTGGTAGAAAAAGGAAATGTATTTCGCGGACTGCTAATTCGGAAATGATATTATTAAGTAGTATTTTGGTATTAGTATTTATATGTAATGTCACAAGATGAAAATTCTGCAATTATTTGAAATGAAACAGAAGCCGAGCACCGAACAACATATATTCCGTTGACCCGCAGGTATTTGACCGATACTCCTCTCGACCTATAAAACTCGACCCAAAGGGAAATTATAGAAATTTGTAAAATTTCGCGCAAATTCAAAGTGATTTTAAAATATTTATTCTCTTTCTTCCTTTGTTATGTTCAAGCACAGTTTGGCAGGCTACAGGAACTGTTTGGTTTTCACTCGAAGTAACTGGAAACGGCCACAAGCTAGTGTGGGTATTCTTCTGTTCTGTCCGTGCAATCTAATTACAATACGAGTGATATGTATTGGGAGGACTGATTACTGATCTCGGGATAATTTTTTTTCCTTTTTTTTAAGAAATACTGAACTTTACAGGCTGAAATGACGTTATAGACTTTGAGAAAACTGGAGGGAGACTTCGGAACTTCTCAACCAAACATTTTTATTCGTGAGAATATTGCAAATTTCTCCTCAGAAAATTTTTAAAATTTCTATATTCAGTAAAAATTAAAATGAGAAATGTTAAATTGCGTCACTTTTGAAGCGAGGGTACCCTCAGACCCGGAAAATCGGGAAAAGTCAGGGAAGAATGATTTATTTTGAAAAAATCAGGGAAATTCAACGTGTTAATGTTGTCACAATCCAAAATTAATGTTTCCACGAGGTTAGCTTAGGGCACATTTGCGAGCTTTTTTTAAAAAAAATGTCCTTTACAAATTCGCCAAATTTTCAACAGTTCTGAGGACAAATTTCCAAACTTTTTAACAGTTTTTAAATATAAATTTGTAAAATGTTCAAAAAATAGTCGTGCTAATTCATAATTAACAATAGGAACTATTGCAAAATATTGAAAGTTGTCTTGTGTAAATTTTTTCAAATATCAGTTTACATTGGCATATGTCAATTAATTTTGTTGAAGGTGAGGGAAATTTATTATAAAACATGGAAAAGTCAGGGAAGTTAAATTTAAAATTTCTGGTAACTTTGATTTATGAACAAAAATAATCTGGTTGAGAAGTCCTTAAGCATCGCTTTACTTCTGTTCTTGAACAAAGGTGCTTGGAAATGATTGGGTTTAAATTTGTCCTATTTCTGCACACGAAAACTTAAGTTGCGGCACTGCTCAATGTCTCGGAACTTTTTCACATATTAAGAACACGTCACGTAACCATCTAGTGGTTCAAAAAGTCCAGCTGGGCTCGCACGCCCTTGCCAGTGGTCACATCCAAGGCGCTAATCTTCAACTCCGTGTCTACGAAGATCATGCGAGTCTGGATTTCTCTGCGCTTCGGGACGGCCATGGTATTGCACGTCTGACAGGTCAAGGTGCAAAGTGCCGCAGCGGCACACTCCATCATCGGTTATGAACGATACGTTGTCTTTTTCGCTGCAGTACCGTGCAGCACGATGTTGGTCTGACCGTGCATGGCCGGCGAGTAGCTGCGCAGCACCACATCGCCCAATCCGACGGACTCATCGGCGGCCACGAACCTGTCGAAGACATTGGTGCACCATTCCACGCCGTCTTTGACGATAAGCTTAGACTTGGGATGAATTTTTGGGATGAAACGGTTGAGGACGCCTACGCCGTATAGGTCATTCTTGACCGCCGCACACTGACGACGGTCGGTTCGCGCCCGTAGAGCACGGCACCCTTGAGGATGGCCAGGCTGACTCCCTGAGGGATGATGATCTTCAGCTCCGCAAAACTGTTTATAATCTCTTGCTGCAAGATCTGCGATTCAGAAAATCCTCCCACCAGGAACAGGTAGTTGATGGTGTGATTGGTCGCTCGCAGCACCCGCGAAATGTGGTTCTTGATGTCGTCGGTGACTTTCGCGAATAGCTGTCTCATGGCGCTCAGCTCCAGGCGCAACATCCCTTGAGACGATTATCGGATGTCCTTTCTGCCGAACTTCTTGATGGCGGTTTCAACCTGGAAAACGAGCAGAAAGATGCGATGACCAATATTTTTTGGACAATGTCTCGGACAAAGATTGGTAACCAGAAGAAGATACTAGACGAGATACTGGCATCAATTCTTTTTACTTACAGAAACGCCCTTGCATTTCTTGTAATAATCCACGAAAGAGAAAGGCAATGAAACGTTAGATACATGTATATTGTTTCGGAATGGAGTAACATTCCGCTAACGAGCCTCGAAGGCCATCATCAGATCGACGAACGCTGCTGGTCTGTGCATTTTGAATTCAGCATCCAAAATTACAGATCCGCAAGGACCACCTGCGTAAACACAAGAAGTGAACCACTACATTAGCAAAATACTTTGAAATTTGGACATTCCATGCTAACATTCCATGGTAATTTTGATTTTTTTGCTTCTTTTCCAAATCAAGGATATCACCCATTTCCTGAGAATTTCAATGTTGTGATTGGATGCAACGTTGAAGATTTGCAATAATCTTTGCTGTGATATTTCACAGAATAAGAAGAAATCATTACCAGAAGGTGGTGAGATTTTACCATTGGGTTTGTGAAGTTCTTTCAGGTTTCCCTTCTTGTCGGCCATCTCGTGGACGGTGATGTCAACAGTGCCGCCACCGCAGTCCACCACATGCATGTAGCGGGTGCCCGGCCGTAATTTGTCCACAGCCAGCTTGTCCTTGCATTCGTGCGAAGACTCGTTCGGTCGTTGCACTATTGGATTAGACTGCTGCTCTTCCGAAACCAGTTGATGGATCTTCAGCTTTCGGCAGTATATCGATGCCGCTTTTGGTTCCAAGGCGATGAGAAGCTGGTCCGGACAGTCAGAGGAAGCGATGCCGGACAAGTCATTGAAGAAAAAAGTTATCAGGACTGCTTCTCTCTTGATTCGTGAAAAATTTCTAGGATTACGGGTATAGGGTTTAGCGCCCTCGAACAGATGGGGGCCGGTACTACATTTAATTCCTGATATAATTCTTTTCTTTAGTATAAAATTACTTTATACGCTTTTTCTCTTTAAAGCTGCAAGTTTTCGAAGAAAGTTTGACATCAAAAATGAAATATTTTCAATAAGTTTTTTTTGCCTTTAAATATAAAGAAAATAAATTTAGGAAATGGCGCATTCACATTCACAACTTGTTCACAATAATGAAAGAAAGTCGTAGATCGGAAAAGTAGTTTTAATGAATTCACGAAGTTTTGCCCGGAATTTGGACTTTTTCAAGAACTATAAAATATTTTACAAAAGAAATTATAAATTTTAAAAAAGCGGCATCTGCTGATAAATGCAAAGGCAACAAAGGTTAAAAATGAATCCTTGAAAATTCTCATGTGGAAAAGTTAAAATGCAAACATCATTAACTGTTGAAAAACCAATATTTTTTAAAATATTTCATTTTATCCCTAAACGAATCTTCGTATTAATACATATGTTCCTACCCATAACAACCGTAATAACTTATCTTTGAGCTAATCTTATGCGAGGAAAACTGATCTAAAATTCATAATAACTTGTATGTATTTCATAAAAATTTATCACTATATACGATTGTCATCGCTTCTGATAGATGAGACTATCGCAAACGTCACGATGATAAGAGGCTATCACTACTGTAAATCTACATCTAAAATGCTCGCTCTGGCAATACAAGCTGTATTTAGTTGTTGCGACAATCAAAAATAGATCAAAAGCAACTCTAAGAAGCTAGAACCATGAAGCTCATTCTGCTATCTCTCGCACTTTTCTTCGGCTTGACCATTGCTACCGTAAATGAAGATGGAAATGCCTACGATGCGTTCGAAGCCGTATATGCCAGTCATATCATGTATCAACGCAACATTTCTTTAATATGCCAGAGCTACGTTGCTGTCAATGATGAGAGAACAGTTCTTGGGTACAATCTCGACTTTACACGTGCACTCGCCAAGACGCTTACCATAGAGGTAGCTGCCGATTACGATCCCAGCGTTGTTTCGGAAATCATTGTTCATCTGGACAACGAGACCTCAACGCCCATCTCCACGGTCGTGGTGACGGATACTGGATCCCTGACGACGTATTTTGAATTTTCAGCGCCTGTATTGCCCGCTCCCACCGAGGAAGTGCACAGAGTTTTCTTCACGTTCGCCAGCAGCGCTCCGATCGACCTCAGGATAAGCAACCTTCAGTTTTATTAGCTAGGACCCGAGCAGTTGAGAAAATGTTCATTTCCTAAATTGCCATAAAAAAGCTGAAATTATTTCATAATTGTTTGCAGCGACCAATTTGTGCAAAAATTGTACAGAAAGTGAATGTGTGTTAATTTAAATTTAAAAAAGAATATGACTGGAATTTTAAGAAAAGCATTTTAAATTAACGCGTGGGAAATTTAAAAATCTGACAGTCACAGTTTCTAGTTATTTACCTTCGATTTCTAAATATATAAGCAACTTTCAATGAATCATTGTTGAGTGATTTTAAGAGAGTTCCCCTAGACCTGGAGAAGTCTGGAGACTTGAAAATGTTTGGGAAATCAGGGAATTCAACGTATTAATTTTGTTGCATTCCAATATTAATGCTTGTATACGTGGTTAGCTCGACGCCCATTTGCAAACCTTTTAAACAAATTTAAGTACAAATTTGCAAAATTTTCAACAGTTTCCATGGACAACTTTGCAAAATTTTGACAGTTTCCGAAGACAAACTTTCGAAATTTTCTACCTTTTTCGAGCTTAAGTTTGCACAACTTTTAATTGTTTTTGAGGAGAAATTTTCAACAGATTCTGAAGACGAATTGGCCAAATTTCCAACCTTTACAGAGGTCCGAATACCTGGAAGTCAGGGAACTTGAGCGTGAAATTTCCTGAAAAACCCTTAGTGGGATTTTTGACATTGCGCATTTCTGAAATCATACATGATGCACGTAGGCCACTCGTATCGGTAGACTGATAGTGTCTTTACCGGAATTGATTTCGATGATTTTAATATTATAATCTAAGATGTGATCGGAATCATGCAACGTCATCCAGCTGTCATTGCTCAAGATTAGTCGATATAAAAACTTTCATTGACCGAAACCTAGCTGACATTACTCCAGATACTGTTGAAGAGCACTCCACAACCTATCATCATGAAGCAAATCCATGGGACGTTGCTGCTGCTGTTGAATATGGCACTATTTGGTTTTGGCGCATCGATAGCTGAAGCATTGGATGGAGATAAAGACAACCTTCTTCAGGCTTCTTATGCCAACCAACAGATTGCTGTAGAAGCGGATGATGGATATGCGAGAAATGCTTTTACCAGTAACTACGCATCGTATTACTTGTATCAACGCTTCGTACAGATGGACAGCAACTGTTATTACCTCGATGTAGAGCAACAGGATGCGTTATTAGTATACAGTTTCGATTTCTCCAGTGGACCAGCCACCGCGTTAAACGTGCAAGCAGCGGCCTCCTGCGGTACTGGCATGGCCACGGAGATGTTTCTTCGGGCGGACAACGAAACTAACCCAGCGTTCGCCACAGTTGTTTTTGCCGACACCGGATCAACGACGGATTACGTTAATTTTAATGTTACTGTGTCTACACCTCCTTCTTCGGGGATTCATCGAGTTTTCGTTACGTTCTCCAGCAATTGCCCGCAAAATCCGATCGTTCGTCTTCACTATCTACAGTTTTATAAGTAACGTCAGTCGGTGTCATAGTATGCCTGTTTGGCGTTCGGGCAACAGAAGTGCCTCCACAGGATAAATTTCTGTGTTCTCTCGCGAATTTGCTATGATTTAGTGGTAAAATTTTCTAAAAAAAATATGTATTAATATACAAAAACACTAAACTTTGGTAAATTTATCTAATGCGAGAGAAGACAAAAATGTATCTGCTTAAAATTTCGCAACCTTGACATGTAAAACTTGAAAATTTTGTGAGATTGATCTGTTAAATTTGAAGATTGTGTAACATTAGCCTGTGAAACTTAAAAATTTTGAGAAAATTCACCTGTGAAACTCGAAAATTTTGTGAATTACCTGTCAAACTTGAATATTATGTAATTTCAACCTGTGAAACTTGCAAATTTTGTGAAATTGACCTGTTAAACTTGAAGATAATGCAACATTAACCTATGAAACTTGAAAATTTTGTGAAATACCTGTTAAACTTGAATATTATGTAACATTAACCTGTGAAGCTTGAAAATGTTGTGAAATTGATCGGTTAAACTTGAAATTTTTATGATATTGATCTATGGAAATTGTGCAAACATTAAAATATTTAGCATTGAATATTTGAAAATGTCGTAACTTGATCAGAAAAAAATTAGAAAATTGTGTAAAATTGACCTGTAAGGAAATTCTTGTAAACTTGTAATTCATAAATATTTTACGCATTAATTTAAAATTTAGAAAATGAGTCGTTGGAATTTAAAAACCCCATCTAGGGATCAATACACGAAATGGGGGGTAGAAAATGAAGTTTTTTATTGGTTTAAAATTAACAAGTGGGTAATTTGAAAATGTGAAAGTCACAATGTCTAGTTATTTACTTTCGTTAACTGTGTAAAAAAACCTCTTTAAAACGAAAATATTAATATTTTGACATTGGGCATGTATGTTTTCTTAGATGCATCGTACGTTTTATCGTTCTGCCGATAATGGCCTTATCGAAATTGATTTTGTTGATATTCATAAAATACATACATATATGTAAGTTATCAGAATCCTTGATGTGATCAGAACCACGTTATGCCAATGAGTAATATTGATACGCTCGTATCGTACGTTGCTTTTGAAAGGGCTTAACAAGGGTTTAGCACGACGTACCTTAGTCAGCATGTTAAAGACCCGAATTATTTTATTCAGCTTTGTTGCTGGGCGTTTTTTGAATTGCCTTATTTATTGGAATTGGCTAAAACTATACAAAAACGGTACTCAGAGAGGCGTTGAATATTGTGCTCGATTTGGGTAAAATTCAGCGATTATGACAAAAATGCAAAGATTATTTTGAAGAGCCAGGCCAAGTGACCAAATCCTGAATATTCATTGGTGTAACGAATTTCCAAGGTTCATTACGATGGAATGAACCTTGACATTTGTTGAATTGTACCCAAATTGATCACAATTTAACGCCTCTCTGAGTACCCTTATTAAATGTTGTAATATAACCTATAGCTGGAAAACCCGGCTTTGCCCTGGGAATCATAAATTTTCATAAAAATTGTATATAAAAACAAATTAAATAAAGTAAACATAATGACTTAATTTTCAAAATTAACTAACGACAACTTTGTAATCGGAAAATGTTTGAAAATGTGGAAAATCTGTTATCCGAAAACGTGGAAAATTTGCAAATTTGTCCTCGGAAAACGTGGAAAATTGGAAAATTTGTCCTACTCTTTAAAGGATTATTTCAATAGATTTAAAATATTTTTTGAAGTTCGACCTCAGCAAAACAGATAAAAGACGTGTAAAAAATTCCCTCCCCCCCCCCTTCATTCATTTCACGATTTTTATTTTGCGAAATTTTTTTTTGTTTAAAGTTGTATCGTTAATTCATAAAAGTATGAATTTCGTGGCATAAAATTGTGGTTTTGCAAAGATTAAGAGCAATCGAGAACACATTCCTATAGCTTTCAACTGGTGGCAATGTGACGTTTGCTGAAAACTTCGTCACCATTTCAGTTAATGTTTTGGCCACTTGGTGGTGCGCCAAAACTTTTTTTGCATCATGCATGCTAGTATAGGCGTATTGTTTGAGAAATACTTAAAAAGGTCGCCATTTTTAAATACGAAAACCAAAATATTGAATCGATTGTTTAGGATTACTAACTTCATTCAAAACTACTAAATCTAATAAAAAAAATTAGAAAGTAACGTCATATTCAAACAATATCTGTCAACCCGATGAAGTAGAGTCCACATACAATTCTATTTCTAAGAGATGCATTATGGGTACATTATCAGCCGACATCATGAAACGCACGCGTTTCAGCGTACACTAAAAGTACATGTTTGAGAGCATTGGGCGGCCATTTTAGTAGAGCAAATTGGATAAAATGTGCGAAAATTGGGAAGGGGTAATATTTTCCGGATCACGAACCCACCTAGTGCAGTCCTAGGGTGTTACAGAGCATTCCTGAAAAATTGTGAAGCAATTGAACGTGTGGATGCAAAGATCCTGTGGATCAAACAAACATCGTAAAAAACAAGATGGACACGATTTCTTCTTTATATATATACAGGGTGTTTCAGCGCTATGTTGCCAAACGTTGTGGGCATGTAGAATGGTTCCATACAAGCCATTTATGTTAATGTACCCATAGGCGGAAATGCCCGGTTAGGGTGCTGGAGGCCACCAAAGATCAATGCAATGGCAATGGCAATGGCAATGGCAATGGCACGTGTACTGGTTGACGGATGGTTGGCCACCCATTCCAGAACATCTTCCTCAAACGCAGGGGCTCGTGCAGTTCTCGAACCACCATCATCTCTCCTGATTTGAAGCGTTCCACGTTCTCGCAGGCGCTGGTCAATTGCAACAAACGTGGCACAACATGGGTGTCTCCATATGCAGAATACCTCTCCTGGCACATTCTCGCCGCTTGCCTTGCATTCCTACGTGCTCCTTCGTACACAAGATGCATATCTACAAGCTCAGCAAAGGTATATCGCTCCATGCTGTCAGTCTGAAATGAAACATGAACGTGATATGTGGCATGCAGTGGCCATCGTGAGAATGGCTAGTACAGCCTCCAGCACCCTAACGTGTCATTTCCGCCTATGGGTACATCAACATAAATGGCTTGTATGGACCCATTCTACATGCCCTCAACGTTTGGCAACATAGCGCTGAAACACCCTGTATAGATACCTGCACGGTGCCGACGTCCCTACCATTTTATGCTTGCGGACCAGTAGTCTTGGTAGAATTAGGAAAATTATAACTCACAGAATCGCTAAGGTTGGTAAACACTGGCCGATACTCATTTCGACCTATAAAAGTCCAAAGGGAAATTACAGTAGTTTGTGAAATTTGGCGCAAATTAAAATTAAGTGATTTTAAATTATTTATTAGCTTCCTTTCTTCATTAGTTTCAAGCGCAGTTTCACCGGCTACAGGAACTGAAAACTGCATTTTAATTCTTGTAACCGTAATATCATTTCAGCTCTAATTACAATAAGAGTGCTATTTGGGAGAGGACAAATTATTGCTCTTGGGTAATTTTTTCCTATTTAACTTTACAGGCGAAAATAACTTTGAAGACTTTGAGAAAACTGGAGCGAGACTTCGGAACTTCTTAACCAAACTTCTTTTTATTCGTCGTTATACAGTATAGCCTACTCAGTAAAAATTTAAGTGAGAAATTTTGAGTGTGTTACTTTTTAGTGTACTTTTGTACAATTTTATGTGTCGAAGTGTCGAAACTTTCAGTTGCGAACACAAAATTTTTTCTGTGTTAATTTCAAAAGATTTCAAAATTGTCATGAGTAACTTTTTCAAAATATTGAATATTTTCCTGTGTCGATTTTGAAAAATTGTAGATAACATTGAAATGTCAATTTTGGCATTGTCATTAGTCAGGAAATTTTTTTAAAAACCTGAAAAAGTAAGGGAAGTTGAAAATGAAATTTCTTGGGGAACCCTGATAGATCGAGGTTGAGGGCGGGAGTGATGAAATCTAAAAGCAGGCAGATAAATGCATGTAGGCCAATGGATCGATTTATCATCGATTATCATCGATAATCATATTAAAATCACGCAATGTCCTCGTGCTCTCGACTAATGCTCAAGATTGGTATAAAATCTTATTTACGAACTGATTAAAATACATGCACCGTCATTTCCCACATCGAAAAAAAAGCTTTAGAAATATATTTTTTAAAATGTATTTTCTGTCATTTAAATGTTTTTTACAATGTA
>JAQGAO010008232.1:0-10536 GCA_034697705.1 Ommatoiulus sabulosus | reverse complement strand
TGAAACCATGTTCCACTTCGCGCGTTGCTCGAGTGGCTCGAGTGACGCGCGAAACGCAGCTAAGTGGAAACCCAGCTAGGAATCGCGTCACTTTTGGCGCGTTTTTATAAAATCCCGCAACGGACCGCATTTTTTGTCCGTGACCTTGCCCTCGATATTAAGAAATTTCTCATGCAAATTCACCTACATGTATAAAAACGAAAAGAAATTCGGACATCACTCGATCATCTCTTCGGACATCACTCGATCATCACTCGTGAGTGCAGCAGTTAACTATGTCATTTATCGCGGTTTTGACACGGACATTCATGTACATGGTACAAGTAATTTATAAGCGGATAATCGAAAAAAATTTCGTCCACAATCGGATCAAAGAACAGACTGTGCAATGTGCTGTGGAAGAAGAATTTGACGAAATCGAACTCTTCAGATCATCGGACCATTCGGACGACGAACGCCAGACTGAACTAGACGAGCCGGAAGAAGAGGAGGAGGAGGGCCAGATAATTAAACTTTTTATTGGTGATTCGGGACTGGCACAAATTGTGGGCGACGTTAAGGCGGAAATATGCAAAATGGAGCGTTGGACAAGCGGTATACAATTAAACCCCAACGACGGGACAACACCAACCATAACCAGTACAGACCCAGGAAAACTCATATGGATATTTGTTCCGGCGGCGATCCCCAAGGTAGGCCTAAATTTATACGCTCGTTACACCGGTATATTTTTCGCACAACTTTTGTTTGTTTGTTGTGAGCATATAGTATACCTATTGATATTATTTCATTTTATACAGCCTTCGACGTCATCTGTAGTTCCTGACATTCCGTTGGATTGCAAGAGGAAACGAGTGGATCCACTCTCCATGGTAGGCTTAAATACGCTCGTACCGCGGTATATTTTTCGCAGAACTTTTGTTTGTTTTATGTGAGCACAGTAACCTATTGATATTATTTCATTTTATACAGCCTTCCACGTCTTTTGCAGTTCTTGGCGATTCATTATGCGAGAGGTGTAAAATATCGTATGAAGTACATGTAAATCACAAGCATGAACTGCAAAAGGTGTTCATCTGCGATAACTGTGAATTAGGTAGCCTACCGATTGTTATTAAATAATTAAATTCCAATTAATATCTAACAACTTATGGTATTAATAATATTTTCAGACATAATTTCAGAAATGATGACGTCCGATCAAAATGAAACGGACGAAGAACAAAACCCCGAGTGACTTTGGGTCCGGTACTGCATGCATTTAGGTATACCCACTTGTTGATGCATACATAACAAATAAATGTATAAATCAGTTAATCCTTAATCATGATCGAAAATTTAGAAAACGCATATAACTCATTAACTTACCACAAGTTTCATAACATAAAATATCAGAGGCGGGAAGATAAACTCACGTCCTTTGCAAGGGTGTTCCATAAAAAACGACGGTGTCACAAAAGTTGGCAGGGCAACTATTGCGCTTGCGCAATTGTAAGCTGCTATAAAACTTGGTTGGTGATTAGGCCACGCCTTCTATTTTGTCAAGTTCGCAATGTTTTTTATGAGAACTTTGTGATCAGGGCATGTAAAATAACTAAATATATCCAACATTATGCAGTATAATTTATCGATTAGATTACTGCCTTATGTACATGATGGGACTAGCTTACACGTACCAATGGAATTTCGGCAAATAAAATTAATTTGTAAATTAAATTGTTGTCTATAATAAAATTTTATTAGATCAACAACTTAGAATAGACTAAAAAAAAATAAAAGTCAACATATGTGATGGGACACGTACATGTACTTTACACAATTAAGTTGAAATATTTCGTACTGTAATTTAATTATCAAAGAGTTTGAAGCAAAAAATTCGTAAACACAAAATTTCATGTATTGGATGAATGGGAAAAACTCAGCTGAACAAATTACATTCTATGCTAAGATTTTTCTAATTTCCCCTTTATTAAACATACTATAGTTTTTGAACTATATACTGTAGTGTATAAAGTAAATCAAATTTTGTAGTGTCTCATATCACTTATGTTGCACTTTAAATATTGTATAAAGTAAATCAAATTTTGTAGTGTCTCATATCACTTATGTTGCACTTTAAATATGTCGATCTTTTTCAGTTTTCCATTATTTTTGTAAATTACATTTAAGCAAACTGTGCGCATGCGCATTGGTAAATGACACCGTCAATGAATGCCTTTTGAATTGCCATTTATCGGGTGGATCCAAAAGTTACATTACCGTACTATCATTTTATTAACAGTTACATGTATATTCCAATTTAAATAACTTGTACATAAAGGAAATTAATTACCTAGTAAAAAGTAGCTAATCAGTGAAGCAAATAAATAAAGGCAATAAAAGATTTTAAAAAAAATATTACAGTAAAGTAACTATATTTGGTTTTCATGAGCAAATTAATAAGTATTAAAATGCTCGCATACAGATGACAAACTTAGTTTGAATTTCGTGTCAATGAACGCAGCTACAGTTTATACTCAAATTATGACTTGTGTGGCGTACATCTATCTCCATTTTTGCAAAATCACAATCGTAAGAAATCCATTTCTTCAAAAGTGGCATATCGATCTTCATTCGAATCATATTAAAGGTAAAGAATGAGATTGAAAAACTTGAAATTTGAGTTCCTCGAATCTTTCAGTCCACTCAATAGCTAGTGAGTAGAGTGAATGATACGATTCTGAAGAAATAGGCAGTGGCAATGAACAGCAATTGAAAGCTGGGTTGATTGTCTTATTTATATTATACATCATCATACATTTAGGAAGTAGGCTGACAATACATCCACATCATTAATAACGATGGAAATTCTAACACTATTATGCAAGCTTTTAAGAAAAAAAAAAAATTAACTAATAAAATTTTTGTGTAGATAATGTGTTGAAACTTTGTTGAAATTTGTGTGGAAACACCATTCAATATTTGCTAATGAAGACTTTGTTGATGGGATCATTACATTAAAAAAAAAAATAGAAGTGCCAACACTGAATCTGTAATACTAATCAGTTTGAATAACAGTAAACTTTTTAAATTCACATTTTAAGTCCTTATACTACGTTTGTACAGTTACAGAGCTTGGCACAGATACATACATGACACTGCAAAGTACTAGGAATAAATACATGAGCGTCTGATAATTCAGAGAAATTCAAAGTCCCGAATAATTTATTTTTCCATAAACCATCAGAAGGCCAAACTCAACAAGACATACTTCAAAACGGGAACACTGACTAGAAATCTTGGCATGCAAGAATCTATAAGTGGAAAAAAAAAACGTGAAATACATTCAAACTTCACAAAGTTATTTTTCCTATGTTGACATACAGTATTTGAAATATGATGATTGGATAATACAATTTTGAAGATTATTATTTTAATTTGCTGATCAGTTTTTGGGTTGCTTTATCAGAGTAACCCATTTTTGAAAGTCTCAGATTTCCTCCTGTCCAGGAAATATAACAAGGAATAAAGCATAACAACGACTAAACATATGCACGAAAAATTTTAAAAAATCCTGTATGTGGTAAATATGCACTGCGTTAATGTCATTTTGAATTCAACCATAAATAATTCAATTTTTTTTAAAGAAAATCAACTTCAAAAGATGGAAAAGTTTTTCAAGCAAATTATTTGAAACTGAAAACTGAGTAATTATAAACAAAGATAACATACTGAATCTTCAAAAAAGGGGACAGAGTAGAATTATAACATTGAACTAAAGCAAAATTAATGAACCATTAACACATTAAAAACAAATATAAGTACTGAACATTATAAGCTGCAAAGTTGTTATATTTGCATTTAAACATGAATATTGAATCGATAAATTCCACAAATGATTCCAATTCTAGCTTTAATAGTTTTATGTAAAATAGGATGCACTTATTATAGTTTAGCCCCATGATCAGTGCCCCCAGATCGCCTGCCTTTAATGTCACCATGTTCCGGATGCTCCTGTTTACTTCCATCTTCTTTGCCTCTATCTCTGGTGGCATTTCTTGAACCAGCTCCATCTCTTAACTTTATAGGCACTTCATCCAGTCCCAATTCTGGTCCAGATCTTTGAGCATCCATCTATAAAAAAATATGACAAGTATAAAATGTCAAAACATGGTCTAGCTGCTTTCAGACAATTTTCTCTGGATTGACCTTAGATGATAAATTGTAACAATTGCGCTATAGTAGACTTAGTACACTAGACAAATAATGCTTAATAGGGGAAAATGAAAATAGTTGAATGCAGGAAACTGGTATTTCAATACATTTTATATCTTCGAATAGCAGGCTATAATTTAACCTTTACCTGCTACAATATGTATTCCAATTCCCATCTAATCAAAACAAATACACACAACCACTTCAATATTTTTACTTATAAAATGCCCTCTTAATATAATGCGACAACTCTGTAACTGACAATTACTGAACATAAAAAAATTGCCACAAAGTTGAAAAATTACCCCTATTCAGTACTTAAATTGGTGGATACTTCTATTCATGTTACAAACCATCACATAACCTCCACATCCAATATCATTGCACGTGGCAGTAAAATATACATGTAATCGAAGCATTAGGATCGCATCAAATATGTTCAGATCAATATTTTTTTCATGTACGTGTACATCATGTCTAGTACCATCGAAAAGTGAAACATGGAATGCTTCTCACCTGTTCTGCAGCGACAAAATTGGGAACTCCTCCAGCTGCACCCAAAGGATCATCTTCATTGTGCTGGTCGTCCTCGGTGCAATCAACGCCTCCATTCATCAAAGCATGATCAACACCCCATGCCTGAAAATTCTCTCCTTCTTGTACATCATCCAATGCACTTTCTGCCTCCATGTACCCTTGACTTTGATCAGCTTCAGCAAGATCTTGAGTGTCACCCAGCCCTTCTCCTTCCATTTCCACTTCTCGGTCAAAATAGTGGGCCTGAAAAATCAAATTTCTATTTCTCAACAGCTATCGAAGTAGTTGTACAACCTCAAAGCTTCAAATGAGGGTCTGAGAGCACAAATGAATATCAATGTCAGAACTAGTGAACTTACCTCTCCTTGGCCTTCAGCAGCAGCTGCAAGAGCGCCCAAATCGGGTAAAGGGAGAGGGCTAAGCGAGTGAGAATCCAAATGTACAGCATTATTGTGCAACGGAGACGCTCTATGCAAAAGTAACATACAGTATTGGTAAAGTAGGTAACTTCTGATTTTTGTAGTTATTAAAGAGCATACCTAAATGCCGATTCTTCGCATGCTACAGAGGAGGGAACCCCTCCAGCTACACCACGGCCAACACAAGCATCAGGAATATCACAGCTGAAATCTTCATGAACCTTTTATTTGGAAAGTAATTGGGATTCTTGAGAACAATGAATATTTCACACCTAGGGGCATTTTGTTTGCATAGAAAATGCACCTTGTCATTATCCTCATCATCCCCTCGCCGAGCCATAACCATCAGGTCAGCATCAGTTGCTTCAGCATGGGCACCAGTGCATAACGAAGAAGGTGCAGCGAGTAAATTTGTTGGCAATTTCATTTCAGCTACAGTATCCTCACCAGTTGTTCCCGCACATGTATCTGATCCATTATTGTATTCATGCGGCTGACATGTAAACTTCTGCAAAAGTTTAATGAAGACAATTTAGATTTCAGAAAACAAGGATGGCCAAAATCATCGAATGGGATAATGGCAGTTTTCCACAAAAACAAAATCTGTCTCGATATGATCAATCATTCGATAAATTATTTTAATATACAATAGCAACGATCGATAGTTTAAAAGGCCCTGTAACCTTCAATTAAAGTAAGCAAGTGCTATGAAGTTGTAAAGACAGAGAAGCAAAATCATTTCTTCAGGGGACATGTGCTTAATAACTGAAAACATATTTTATAGTAAGCTCCTATTTTAAATAAAATTGCAATTTTTTTGGATGCTAACCTGAACCATGCTGTGGAATTTCTGAGATTGTGCCTGGGCGCTGTTACCATCCATGTTTTGCATTAACTGAAGAAAAGCGAGTTCATTAAAAAGAACTTCTGACAATTCAGCCAACAACGCATCTTCACAGTCAATGATCCTAATGCAAAAATATCATTAGCGCAAGTTTTGAAATTGTCAATGATACTTTGGAACTAAAACCATGATAGCTCGTACAAACCTTTTCCCTTGGTACTTCTTCAAAATACTATCTACCACACAGGTAATTTGGCCAGGAATGAAACTCCATGCTTCCTGATTAGTATTTTGCAAGGTAGGCAGTACGCGGACTAAGATGTGCGAAGAAATTGCAGCCATTAACTCTGGACTGCAGTTATTTTGTGAAAAATTAGCGATGAATGAGGCGACTGACAGCATGATGCCGTGCATTTGTTTTTCCAATTGAAGCATATTGAAACGAGTGCACTGAAATGAGATGAGTTTACACTGAGCATTAGCAGTTTCGTGAACTTTTCACGGCTGCTAAATCAGAAAAACAGAACATTACCGGCACATCAGAAGTGGAGACTTCACTTTCTCGTGCAGAGCTACTAGCACCTTCAGATGCGGAGTTGCCTTGTCTGTTTGCGGGTGACAAAATATTGGTAAGGGACCAATCCATAGCTTGACCCGCAGGATCGTCTGGTCTTCTATCACACTGTACAGATTTTTCATGCTATTCAAATTTAAGAAATTATAATGACACTGAATTCAAACATTTCAAACATGACATATATATACTAACTCGAGAGTTTATGCAGCTGGAATCTCCTACTCCTCCATATGAAGTTAAAACAACATTATTGCTGTCAGGTGCAGATCCAATGTATAAAGGACCCAAAGAAGGATTACCGACATCATAAGAGGTTCTTGAATTGAGGAACTGATACTGACGTCCACCCTTTTTGCTTCTAACATTATGGGACTGAATAAAAAAGAATGCAATTTAATACTTTTGACAAATTAAAAAATGCTTGAATTATTAAAAAAAATATTTGTGATTTTGTTTGACAAGTGTAGAAATATTCAAGAGAATACAATTAGACATTTGGTGGAATTAATGTAATTTGCTAATTGTAAACTTTTTCAAAAATACCGATGTAGTCAATTAATGGGGAAGGGGAAAGGGGAAATAACAGGTGGTCAATGGTGGTCCAAACGTCTATAAAAGAAAATTGCATTCATTTATGAACTTGAAAATTAAACTACATACCGCAGTTTCATTCTCCTCAGATGATGACGAGTCCTCTCGTGAAGGCTGACGAGGCCTCACCCCACCATTTGAACCAAAGGAAGCTCCAGATGCATGATGAGATGCTTTGGTGCAACTTGCAGTGTTGACTGGGTCAGTTGAATTTCTTCCAGGAGTCGTCATGGATGCATCATGTAATGCCCGGAGAGCGTTCCTGGCAGCCTTATCAGAGTTGAGTTTACGCAGTTCCTTCAACAGTCGAATGAGATACTGCGGATTGGAATCAAATTGGGACACTAATTTAGAGACTTCCCCATATACAGACTCCTCCACAGGCTGGCCTGGGTTGATTGGTGCCTCATTGTCATTTGCTGTGCACCTAAACAAAAGAAATATTGCATATAAAAACATGTTACCACAGAAAAGTATAAAACAAGAAAATCAAGAAACCTTTCTCTTGTTATGGTATTTGTTTTATTCCAGCCAGCTTTTACTGGAACTTTACTCAATGTCCCAGTTTGAAGGGAGCGGGAAGGTGCACTATGGGAAACTGTATTTGGGGACAAATTGCCTCGATTTTTCAATACATTTGGGGTGGAAGCTGTAAGTAAACCAAAACATTATCACTCAAAAAAATAGTGACTTTTAATTTCTGCAACATCTAAAAATAAAGCACAAACTTACCCAAGCTTCCCAAATCCTTGTTGATCTTGTCTTTAGATGCATTTTGTAAAACACTCCCAACCTCCAGTAGACCTCTCGAACCAGTATGTGATAACCTTCAAAAACAATTTATAATATAAATTAACGTTGAAATTTCAGATACTACTCAGTCTAGTGGAGAACTATAAAAAAACAAGGAGGGCATTGATCAATATTTTTATTTGCATAAAGACGGGCAGCAATATCATTTGACTTAAAAAATAAACAAGTTAAATGGATTATCGCTGGAATTTGAATGCAGGAAGCAAAACCCTAATATTGTCTACAAATTTCTTTAAATTTACATGTTATAAATAAAGATGTCCAGCCACTAATTAAAAAAAATAGTTAAAATGAAATAAAAAATATTGAGAAGACACCAGTGAATTAACCTTGCATTATTTTCAGCTCCACGCGAGTGGGAAAATCCATCCGTAGGCCCTGATGAGCATTCCCCTTGCAGTCCTTCTTCGTGCATCTGCGGGAAGTGAGAATAGCCGCCGTGCAAATGCTGTTTCACGTTTTGAATGGGAACAGAAGCAGTAGGCCTTTGTGGAAGTCCTTGGCAATGACCTCCCGGACAGTCGTTGCTCTTGTTCGGATGAGTCGCTGACGATAACAAATTCTGTCTTGAATAACTGCGAAAATTATCCCAATAATTGTTGGCTCGATTTCCAGGAGGAACTTGGTTATTCAACGTCTCTGTAGCAACTCCATGCACAGGGGTATCATTGCCAACAGAAGGATGAGAGTGATGTATAGAATGATTAGGATGGGATGACCCAGAAGACATTGAGAGTCTTGCCATAGATGGGTTGTCCAGATGCCACTGTGGCGCAACAGGATGGTTTTGGCAGTCAGAGCCTTCACAAGTGTTGCTAAGATTCCGCGCTTGAGGAATTGGATAAGTTGGGTCGGAATATGGAATTCCGCTTGGAACAGCAGTCTGTAGTGTCTGAAACAAACAACCATAAACAAGCTATTGAATAACATGCTTTACATTGTTGACAGTGCCAGCCAAAAAAGATTAAACATATACAACTCAAACAGAAAAATTTGAAATATTTTTTTAAAAAAACCTGATTAAAGTGTTGTTAGAATACAGAATAAGTCTAAAACAGATAATCACTGCTTCAGGCCAAGTGCGAAAGGAAATGCCAAATGACTTTCCCTATTACGATCACTTCTTCCTACACAAACTTACTTGTCGTAAACGCTGCATTTCCAAATGCTGCAGATAAAGCAAATGATAACAGTGTGACAAACTCAACAACAGCTGTTGTTGGACCATTTGGCTATGTTGTAGCTGAAACATATCTGGAACATTTACAGGAGAGAGTGGTACTAAAAAAGTTGTAGTTTGAATTGGAAATTAATGAAGAAAAAAAAAAAATTATATTTACTAAAATTCAAAGATAAAAAAATAACTAAATAAGTCTACCTGCAGTACCAGAAATGCCTGGCGATGGAGATTGCTGCGTGAGCCCAGATAAGATATTTTGATCCCTTAAGATAGTTTGACAAAGCAAAGTTGCAGTTTCCATTTGTTGTTGCGGTGCGTTCGGGTGCAAAGGTAAATTCAACGAAAATGGGAGCGATGCAACATCATATCCTGAATGTTCATCGTGAACATTGGTGTTGGCATGTTCCTACAACGAATTAGCCAAACAGATAACTTCGTACTGTTTTGTTTTTAAACAACGAACGCAATTTTGAAAATGAACTTAGTTTTCAACTAACCTGTACATGCCCCCGTTCTGGCTGTTGCCATGCCATTTTTGCATTATTACTTGGGGCACTGCTTACTAGTGGAGGGTGGACAGCATCTTAAATTTACAGGAAAAAAAATGAAACTTACGGTAATGTTAAGTTCCTTATTCACATGAAAGCATCCACCTGACTTACCTCCACCAACTAATCCAATGGAAGCCCTGTGAGAATCTGGCGCTCCAAATGTTGATGATTCAGCTTCACCGTGGCTTCCAGGAGTGGCTCGATTTTTAGTTTTTGAAAGACAGCTTTCGTTAGTAGCCAATGGTATAGCTGTTGCGTTCTCTTGCTCAACGGCCTCTTCACTTGAATATTCTGAATCAATGTAAATGTAAATAAATGAGATAAATTTGACACCAATACTAAATGTTGGTTGGTAGGTTATGGATATTTAACGGTTGGCCTTTCCGGTAGTAAATACATTACTCCATTACATGAAACCATTAATTGATGTATTATTGAAATGTATCTGCTGGAGTTGGACCGTATTTCAGAATTCCTCTCCAGCAAGATATACAGATTTCATATTATTATAAATAATACGTGATAAATTATTTCTCATTGTTCGGACGAGCAGAAAACTACCCGTTTCCCACTCGTGTTTTCTTCACAAACTGATTAATATGGTCAAAAACTCACGGCTGTTTCCTCTCTAAATTGAATCTTTACTCAACGGCTCGAAAACTCCAGGAACAGTGAAAATAAGAACATTTCTCTTTTTAAAACTAACAATGGAATTAATGCACATGAATAAGCATGTGCCTATACTTAAATCAGCATGTGCCTACAATTGAGGCAGCATGTGCCTCCCCTGTTTAATCAAAAAACCTAGCACGCACATGCCAACATTCCAT
>JAQGAO010008231.1:0-10536 GCA_034697705.1 Ommatoiulus sabulosus | reverse complement strand
GACGAAACGGGCCAATGAGGGTGCGTTTAGCCCACAAGAATAACGCAGAAAACAGTTGCCATTGGCCCCGTTTCGTCGCCGCACCGCACCGACTCCTGGTCGGCACTTTGAAGTAAAAGTGGAAAACAGGGATGCAGCGCCACCTCGCATTGTTTTAGTATCTGCTTGCTAGCTGCGCTGCAGCACACTGGTGCATGAAAGACGCTTCGCTTCATAGCAGTGCACCAGTGCTGCTGCGCAGCTAGCAATTTGTGTTTGCCCCTGTTTTCAAAATATTGTAGCGTTTTCAAATAATTGCCAATGAAGACGAAACCAGTTGAATACATACAAACAAACCATTCTCCTCCTTTTCATAATTTGATATTTTGTACTACGTGTTAAGGTAAATACGCTTGAGCACACGTTTCCATGAAACAATTGTCGTAGGTCACATGTAACAACATCATTGGATAAAGCACATATGACTTCTATTTAACAGCACAAACAGAATTTACGTAACTATAACAGTAAAGAAAGAAAATGGGGTGGCTCTCTATTCTGTTCTACTCTGTATATACATTATACACACCGTATACTTTAATGTTTTGATCGTTCGGGTTAAGATCATATTTTCGTTCATTTGTATCTACAGTATTATAACTTTTATGGCGGAAACGTCTTATTTAACTGAAAATTGACTGAAATGATAGTCCCTTTATTTCTACCCTGGTCTAAATAATTTAACATGTTTTTGAAGTTAGAACTTGTTTCACTGTTGAATATTATTATTACTCAATTTCTATCTCAAAGGGATTAAGAGAGCATGTGATCTCCCCAGATGGCGTTGCAAGCCATGATACATCATTGGGCAACGTATAGAATATATATAATGACGTTCCGTTTGAAATAGTTTACGGCGCTGTAAAATCCCAGTGCTTTTTCTCAGGCAAGTTTTAAGTTTCCAAAAAATACACGTTTTATAGGAAAGCACGCGGTGTTTTTATATTATTATTATTATTGATTTTCACATAAATTCACCGACAATTTCAATGTGGGCTTCTAGCACGAAACGTCAGCCCGCCGCAATGATATATTGCTCAAATTGTATGCAGCCATTATATACGCATATACTTTTTTTTTTTTTTTTTTTTGGCGAAATATTCGAATCCACTCCATATATTTCGACATGTCAGCGATTCAAAAACAGCTGGAATATCGATAATGGCCTATATAAGATTAATTCGTCCTTATAATGCCTTTTTTGCAAGCCAAAAAAAGTTCTTACGAGCAGCCATTCAAGGATGGGCTCGCTTTCGTTCAATTCTAATTCCGCTGAATGTCCTTTCGGAACGGGCACTCCAGTGACCCCGACACAGATTTCAAAGGCGGATTACGGATTGGCAATCGATAATTTCTCCGAATGGTTGCCTATTCAAGCTCGAGCAACTTCTCAAAAATCCGATCTGAATTTAATGGTCGGACGCACTTTTTATCAACTTTAATCCCTGATTAACCAGCTGATCGGTAAAAACAGCGAGGAAGTGGCTCGCTTACGCTGTTGCCTTATCTCAAGCAGTTACTTAAGTTACACGTACTCGTCAGTGATCATCATTGATATTGGATGTCATTTGAATTCCCGAGCGTTATCAATCTGCCAACGGGCAAAGGAAACGCCACCTGGTGTTGGAAATCCAAACCAATAGCCGATTCCAGCAGAACGGGAGTCGGATTCGTCTCGTACGAGTTGGTGTAGAATAAACATATAGACAGAAGTCAATCATGCGTATAGGTATTGCGTAAACAGTGACCTACTTATCCCACGTGACGTTTGCGAACTAAACTACGAGCGCGCCGTAGATCGCTCACGAAAGCCGCATCTTTGCAAAATCATTTATCGGTCCACTCTTTTTTTTTCTTCTTTCGTTTTCACCAAAATAGCATCTAAATTTCCATTCAGCCGTGGCCTAATTACATTGTTTTCTTCAAAACGTTGACTTCGTCATTCTTCATGCAAAATCGGCGTGCTTTATGCGCATGCATCATGTCATACTATACGTGGCATAATGTTTAATTAAATTTGGGATAAGCGAGTTTTTGGTTTTTTTCCCTCACGAAATTGATTTAGGTCCTTAACGGGCTAAATATGATTTTGCCGCGAATTTACGCGTATTTGCCGCGTATTTACATTGTAGACTATGGATGGTCTAAATAGTAAGGAGCTTCCCGCATTCGCTGCTGATTTGTTTCAAGCAGTTTTCGAGATGTTTAGCGCGTATATACAGTAGCTTCTGTTATGCCATGCTCGGACAGTCGGTTCACACGTACGAAACTGTCATTGTGACTTCACGCCATCCATTTGAAGTATATGTAGGCTACGTGTACATGTAAAGAGTTATCACGCTCGAACTCGGTCGTTATTTTTGGAATTGAAATATCACTGAAAAAACTACTGAAGCATTGAGTAGAACGAGGTTTAATAAAGAACTTTTTAAAAATTATTTCCTTTTTCCCGGTAAAAACGTAAACTGAACATACGCAAATGAATGCAAATGTTGTTCATTTGATACAGAAATGCTTTCGCCACACGTTAAAGATGTATTTTAAAATAACTTAGAGAACGTTTTTTGAAGATAAGAAAAACATACTTTTGAAGTTAGCAACTGAATTGCAGTGCATCAATTTGCAGGAAAGGTTGTGCTAGTGACCCGTGTATATACTGTATAGTGAGCTGACGAGAAGATTATCAGTAATACTTCTAATCAATTGGTGAACAAAACCTTACTGAAACTTTCATCCACGATTAAGTTGTAAATCGAGGAAAACTAGATTGTTTTTTTTTTCTTTCATATCTGCGCTTGATATTTATAAATGTACAGTGTATACAGTGTGTACGTTATATGCATTCAGATGCGCTAACTCTATACTGGCCCAAAAGCTTTTTATATACATTTGTATGAATTTTTCAATTTTGCCTTGAGTTTATAGAATTCTTTTCTCCGCCATGCACTAAGTTTCCGCCGATATCTGTATTGCAGATATTCATCAAGTTATGTTTGACTTCCTGTGTTTACTTTATTATCAAATTGACCCTCGTTGCATTCTGTATGCTCTAACATCCTAATGAAGTTTGGACTTCATTATGTTTCCGAACAGCCACGGGGATTGTTTACTTGCCCTACGCTTCCCCTATGTAAAGTTGACCTTTGCATATTGGTATGCGGTATTAGTAAACGAGTGTGTTCCTATCGGAAATAAGCTGCATGAACCAAACTGTGGTGGTGTCAACGTATTTAAATGTTTTAAATTGTTTTTAAACAATTAACTTTTAATATTGCACATATGACACAATTTTGTGTGTTCTGAAATGTTACTAATATAACTATGCGAAGGTATTTTTTAACATACATGTATTATAATACTAACCGTTCGTAGCATTCGATTTTGAAATTTCTGAAACAAAATTTGTGAAAAACGTCATTTTCGAAGTGCTATTGGAAAATCATGACAAAGTTTACACTGTATTAAGGGTATACAATTTATTGACAAATATATGAATTTTCTTCTTCAAAAGATATAGTTACTGTGGAACAGTTCAGTAATATTATAAAGCGAATATTCAAATATGCGTTTATGTGCATGCGAAAATACAGAATTGTTCCTTCCCTTTTTGAAGCTCAGCTTTCGTTGTTTTCAAAGACCCGTCGTTTAATTGTATTGGTTAAGTGCATTTTTTGCCTTCCATTATGTTTGCTGTTTTTTAAAATGGAGAATTTACATATTATTACTCGGAGCAGATAGAAGCTGTCTTGCATATTTTACTGTTATTGTTGTAAATTTTTTAAAGTTTTTCAATGCATGCTTTCTATTTATAAACTTGCGTTAATGTTCTGCGGAATTTAACAGTGGATTGCGCATTAAGACAAGCCATAATCCCATTTCGGTCTGGATTATTTTTTCAGGGCATTTTTTTACTTCTCTCAAGAATCCTTATACATTAACAAATTTAGGTATTTTGCGTATAGGGTCGTTCATATCTTACACAATCATCAGGATTAATACTTATATCTACAAGTATCATGTGTTTAGAGTTTAAGTTTTTACTTCTGTCAAGCTTTTCACGTAAGAAATTCACGTACAGTACATTATTACTTAGTCCTGTAGAGGTTTTTGTTTCCGGATTTACTTGGCATTCATTCGTCCAATCCTTTTGTCTTACATCCCAACTCGTTTTCCAAAAACCTATTCTGTGCATTTATGTCCAATGCTTAGCGATGTCATTTCACAGATAGACTGTAAAATGTGTGCAAAGTAAACAGAAACCCGAATCTTCAAAATGTCTAATTTGACAGGGTTTCCTGTATTCCTTGGTGGGCCATTCCCCCCTACTAACAAATCGTTGTGGTTTTCAACATTGCTCTCAGTTTGTCATTGACGTATTTGTGTTCATTTGTTAGTAGAACGAGACAACCCACTTAATTAATTGGTAATTAAAAACCATTAATAACACTTGCTCCAATCTTGTAACTTGCAGGGTACAGCTGCACCTACGGTTAAAGTTAATTAAGAACAGCTAACGATGAAAAATAATTATTTTTTTATATTTATGGTTTCTAGTAACCTCGTCAGCGTAGATGCTGTGTGACAAGCTTTATCGTGATTCAAAATGGCTGACGTGTGCTGCTCAGAGAGGCGGAAGCTAATTAAGGAGGTAGGCTGCATTTTAAGCGAAATTTTGATTTAATCCTTGTCTCGGCGCATGCGCTCTATTCGCTTCAATCTTTTAAATTAATGTGTTACCCTGAGTGATCCATAATTCAGCTAACATGAACTAGCGGAGAAACATCAGTTTTGGCCATGACAGCAAATTGCAATTTTGAGACTCCGTACTGCGCGTGCGTATGTGCATCTCACGTGAGCTGATTGGCTAACGTCTCATACCCAGGCCAGTGATCTTTGCGAAAGTTTTGCGGAAAAAAAGTACCAGTCAACTTTTCTCTAGAATCTCTCCTAAGTTATATAGTCTGAAAAAAGGATTACGTTTTAATGAAGACTATATATATTTTATGAAAGAGGATGATAGCGCATATTTAAAAATCGTATTGCGTGATGTAGATGCAGGAGTTTATAAGGTTATATTGCTATAGTCACAGCAACTGTCGGCGTTGAAATGATTCATTACCATACATTTAAATTCAAAGCAGTTCAGTGAAGTTGATTTTATTCCCATGCCGTATGCAGCATGCAATATTTCTCAGTTTTTTAATACGCCGTACGAGAACGCAATATCTTAATACATTACTGCATGGCTTATCTCAAATGTATACTGTACATGTATATATTAGAATTAAAGTACTTCAATGTTCATCCTATATACTTATATGATTGCCCGCACAGGCCCAAGAAACTATACTTGAAAGCTAATTGTTAATCGTGATTTTAAATTTGGATTGAATATGAAGTGTTCCACCTAAAAAAAATTCTGAGATATTTATATTTCACCCGCAAACCACTTTTTTGTTATTGATTAATAATAACAATTGCCGTCAATTTCGAGGTAACATTTTGCCTTAATTGGTAAATTAGGATTTATTATCATCATTATTTTAAAGGTTATTTTTTACCTTCGTATGCTTAAGATAATTGGCATCTGCAAAGGCCATCACATGCACGAGTCAATTTATTGCCGAATTTCAGGCAATTTCAGGCTGTCCGAAAAGTCATGATGTTTGATTAGCTGCATTAAGTTATGAATATTCAAATGTTCAATTTTTTGAATTTTAAAAACATAAATGAAGTTGAATTACTTTCAGTTTGGTATTTTCATTTTTAAAAGCCATAGTTAGTAAAATGCTATACTTAACTGAAATTCAGCAAGGAATTGTACAGTTATTCGGATGCGTTAACAACTTGCATGTTGTTATTGTCAATGATACAGCAAATGTACAGTTATTTAAATTAGGAATATCAGTAACACGTGGTAAACACGATATTCCACGGTAGCAAGTGGCCTTAATTCTTAGAATTAACGTTTATTAATTATTACATGCCGACGATATTGTATGGTTGGTATTATACTAATTTCCATATAAGCTTGTAGTAACCTACTATTTTAGCTTTTCCCTACGAGTGCAAATTTTTTTTTGTTACATACCGGTGTACATGTATAACGAGAAATTTCAGTTCAGAATTCTAATTAAAATCACGTACAGTAATATTTGAAATACACGACACATCCATGTAACATAATAATTTAACCTATAGTGTAAACTTCCTGCAAATATTTCATGCCGAGAAAGTGCATGGTTATTTGGAATTGAGCAGAAAAGTGCTAAACCCTCGTCACGAGTTCGCTTGTCATTTCGATAAGGATGGTGCCGCATTCTGGACAACGCCAGGTACAGTTTAGTTTTCTACAATTGTATACATGTATACTCAACCGGTTATCCCCAATCGCCTGATTCTACGAACTTGTATATAGTTGTTTTTTTGGCTTGCACCTCTTTCGTCGCCACTGCAAACTGCGTCCTCAACGTGCTTCTGCATGGTTGGCGTGCTGCAAACCTGTTGAGTCTGCGGAATTAATTACATGCCAATTTCAGATAAATTCCTTTGGTTTACTGAACTCCACTCGATCCTCTGGGGAGTATCTGGCGCAGTGGCGCGTAATGGGCGGCTTGATGGATGCCTCTTATTTAATATTGGATGACATTTCTTATTACGAACGGTGCGGAGTGGATCGGACCGACGTCGCAACGGATATTTGCGGATGTGGCCGCACTGGGGGCGACCGCCAACGAATTCCCGAGAGTGGCATTGGATTGAGGATTAACGCAGATGCACCGTGATATGCAGTACAACTTGTACATACTGCACAACATCAAATATTGCTGTCCTCGGTGTAGTTAACGAGCGATATTACGCTTCGAATGCCCTGGGGAGAACCACTTCATGGTCGAATTTGCAGGCCCGACCCTGAAGAGAATTACCGAATTTTCCAGCTTTATTCTTTCCATCTTTCTTATGCCAAGGCGATTAGCCACGTTTCTCCGAGGTCCTCCAAAGCGCGTTCAATGTTTACACGCATCATATGACATTAGATGATTAGAATAACTTGCTAAGAGGGGCAAAGGAAGCATGGATCAGTTTTCGTGGTTTTTTTTTAAGTTATTGTAAAATATTTATTTCTTAATTAATATTCGTTTGTCTGCGAGTCAATACAGAAGGGTAATTTGATTCAGTTCGGAATGTTGACCGGCTTGTTTTACGAGGCAAAACTTGCGCAAAGTTTTCCTTTCAGTCGAACCCTAGTGCTCTTTCTTAACTAGGTGTTGAAAAATATTTTATTTCAAGCTGCCTGGCAGTTCTTAGGGTGGGAGCAGGGTGGAGCCTATTCCAGTAGCTTGAAAAAAAAACGCGTCTGCAATACCACTACGCGACACTGGTTCGAAATCGGTTGGCAAGCTACTGGAAAAAGCTCCGCCCTGCTCCCACCTATACGTTGGAAAGGTTAAAATATGGTGTAAAATGGCCAGTTTCATAAACATGTGCATGTAATTTCGAAATACATGTAGTATATTAACTTCTCTTTCTAGGAAACATCGCGTCGTCTGATTTATTTTTCTATATAATAAAAAAAATACTGCCATAAATCTGTTTTTATACAAATTGTTGTTAGCTCTTGGAAAATCCTGGTCACGCCCATTTTGCTCATGACTTTAGATATCACACTCGAGTTGACCTCATCAGCCACCAGGATGCATGACTTTGCTTTTAATAGTTCAAACCGTCCTAACTGGTTCAGGGATTTGCAAAAACTTTCTCTCTTCGACCCCCCTGCATGCAACTTCGTAATCCTCCCTGAAGCATTACATGCCGCAAATATGCTGTAAATAAATGTTGATAGTGATTTCTCTTGAAAAAACAACTCAATAAACCTGCGGCCAGTCGACAAAAAACTGGCCTAGGACGAGTTGACTGTTATCAATTTTGTTAGTGAAGTTATGCTAATTTGGTTCCGTATTGCGTGTCTTAATGAGGTGGGGTTCTTTAATCTTCCGAGATTTGAAAAGGGGGAACATTTCGTGCCCCCTGCCAGGGGCGAGTGGTATTAGCCATCTATAAACTACATTTTGTCCTATAAATATTTTTTATAGTAAATTGAAGGGTTGTCCGGCAACTCGATAATAACTCCAATATTTTTATACTGCTATCGCTTTCTTAATTCATTTCGTCAGTATAGGTAGATTTTTTTATTACCGAACACGGCAACGCCCAGTCGAGTTTGATACTGGTCTGCCCTTGCATTATACAGTAGGTTTTTTGTTAGTAATTATTAAACATTGTTAAAACTTGATCTGCATTGCCATGATTTATATATAAGTTGTTGCTTACATTAAAATTTCGGCTCAAATTCGTGGGAAAAGCTCAATCTATGTTCTATGACCGACATCATTCTGAGCAACTAAAATAGCGGAATTATCCCGGCATTACAAAAAGTGTAGGAAAGGAATATGTTAAAAATGAATTTGCAATTTGAAAACATGAACAAAGCATGTTTATAAACTAACATTCAATAGCTTATATGGTAGATAAACATGTTGTTTCCATACGAGAAATATTAGTTTCGGTATGTCTCCACTGCATATACAGTATATATACATGTAGTATGTGCATGGAAACACATGTTTAATACGGTTTGAAACCGGTTTTCATGAAATCATGCTACAGACAAGATATGTTTAGTTTTACATATTCATATGTATGTTTAAAGTATATTTTTCCACCATGGATGATGCCGCTACTTCTGGTTTCCAATAAAATAAATTTACTGTCAGTCAGTGTGATCAGATAGAGATCTACTGTATTTATCAGACTAGTCGGCAAACAAGTTTTCCTAATCAGTGTTCATAAAATAAATAGCTTCACTATGATTAGTTAAACTAATTAGTTGAATGGCAGCCAGCTTGCAATTGTTTGCAACAATGAACATCATGAAATTGAAGAATCATAATATGAACCACAATTCTTTGAAGTCATTTTTTAAGATTGAACCACACTGTATTGCAGGGTTCTGTTGTGGCCATGAGGAACTCAACTCATGAATTAGAGCATTAGAATTAGGCGATTTTGCACATCCTAATCTGACTGCAAAAGAAATTGGCATGAAATTGATCCACTGCGCCACAGATTAATGCCTTTGTCTTGTTTTGGGTCGTGAATACGATTAATTTTGCGGTGACACGCAGGGTCACCCGCGGAATGTACGCTCGCAATTAATCCTGGCGTGGGTCTGGCCTGGGCGCCGACACCAAATAAGCCCAGGTTTATTTTTGGAGCCACTTTGCCATCTATGCTGCGAGCGCTGCATATAGCTGCGTATGCATTGGCATTCGCAATGGTGACCCGGATGCCGCGCGTTAAATAGATCCGGAAATGCAGAGCTTGTACGTGCACTCACGTTGCTCGCTATCTACTGCGCAGGGATAGGGCAAGAACCGTTCCAAGTGGCTATTGAGACCTGCACATTCTGGTTGGCGAAAATCGAAAGTCGCTGAATGATGAGTGCTCTGGTCGAGTTGGTCAAGACTGCATGACCAAAGTGATTGATGCAAGGATCATTGAGCGTTCTCGATATGGAAGCTACTTGTCAGAACAAGATCCTTCAACTAACTACTGTAGTTTTATACATCTCCCATACGCATATACATGACGTGAGAATGGGAATTTGAGATAATTTTAACATGACTTTGACACTACTGCATGGAAAGCGTATAGTTTTAATAGCATATAATGCGAGGAAACGTATACCGCGCAGGTCAACATTTTAACACGGCAAAGCCTTTAGTTGAAGCATCAACATCTTTTAAATTGCATGTTTTTGACATGTCGAGAAAGTGGTTATTTGGAAAAATACGAAAATATGTTGTTTTCATAAGGCGTATCTTGTGCCTACAAGCATATACAATGTATATATTTATTTTAGTGCATTTTACACAACAATGCTGTGTTTAAAAGTTTTTTGGGAAAAAATGGGGATGAATTTGTTGAATTCTCAACAATGACGTTTTAAACCTGCATATAACTTCATTAAATTAATATGTTACATAAAAATATTATACCTTTTTGCAACCACGCACAAACGTACCGCTGAAATCCCTCGGATTTATTTTTGTGGAAATTACACATTTTTAGTTTAAGGAATAGTTTTTTCACCAAAGAATGTTCTGGATATAGCATTTATTATACAGTAAGTGTAATAAAAATAATAATAATGCACTCTTTTGCCTTTTGACACTAACCTTGTTTCTCGTAGAAGTCGTTTAATTGTTACATAATAACGGTTGTTATTCGTTTTATGACTTTTTTTGCGCAATACTGGTAATTACATTTTAAGAACCTCCATCATGTGGTTAAGTAGCGCTAATAATAGGGCATTACACCGCGAAGCATGCACCTTGTTGCTCCATGCGTATATACTAATTACAGTGAACGAGTTGTTTGCTTGCCGTGCCTAGGTTGATAATCGTGGTGGGAGAAGACTAAAAATTCCGCCCCACA
>JAQGAO010008230.1:0-10537 GCA_034697705.1 Ommatoiulus sabulosus | reverse complement strand
AAACTTGAAGCACAGAAGAGAGGGATAACATAGCTATGTTTTCATATTTTGTTGATTGCTCTATGATCAGTCGTTATGGTTTTATGTAGATTTGAAACTGGTGATATGAATACAAATGATGAGTGCATAATTCAATGGGAACGGGCTGTAACGCATATTCGTGAAAGCGATACAATTTGAAACGTACATTTTTAATTACTGATAAGTGATGATCATCCGATAATAAACTGACATCGATCGAATCCGATGTCATCGTTTCATTTACTGGATAATAGAGATATAAGACGTATATCCAAACCATATTGATGGAAATTCATTTTTCATCAAATAAAAATAGTGAACTACTCGGCGTTTACGAGTTTTTTACAGCAAGGAGTAAACGCTCGATCGCGCATGCGCGACTAAATGTTAAGACTTAAGGTAAGTTTTGGATTTGTCAGGGACTTACCCTCAGTGCCATCGTCCATGTCCGCATTCGCCCACATCCATGAATCGCCGCTCGTTTTACGCGAACGCACTTTTTCAAATTTATTTCGCATTCATGAGTATATTATAATCGATCGACCTAATTTGACAATTTCTTACGAAGAGCTAAAGCTAAAAGAAATTCATTCGATATAACGTAGAAGAGATTTACGGTATACACCGGAAAAGAAGTAGAAAGTGATGGACGGAGGTCAAAAGAAGGAAGGGAAGAGGGAGGGTGGTCATCCGGTCACCAGGGGTCAGGGGTCATTGCGACGACATCGATCCGATACAAAAACAAAAATAAACTTCTTTTCCATAAAAAAGTATTCGTTGAAATGAAACACGATTTGAAGAGATGTAAAAACGTAGGGGGAGTCCCAGCTGCTGCACCAAAAACAACACTCAAAACTGAATGAAAATTTTTTCGGCCCACACACGCCAACTTTAAATTGTCAAGTACTCTCGTCATACCCTCTTTCAAATCTTAAATCCCTCCTTACCTCTTCTTGACCGAACTACCTTCAACCCGAAAAACATGGAAAAACTCAAAATGGCGTCACTTTGATTAATTTGATTAAAATTAATCGCTTATTTACGGCGACGCGACGTACTTGTCAAGCGGGGTACCCCTGGACCTGGAAAACCTCGAAGTCAGGGAACTTGAAAATGTCTGGAGAAGTCAGGGAAATCAAACGTAGTCACGTTGTTGCGATCTAAAATTAATTCTTCAACATGGTTAGCTCAGGACCCATTTTCCGAGTAGAAATTTTCAAAATTTTCCGTTTGCTGTGTACATATTTTCAAAATTTTTCACGTTTTCCATTTATAAATTTTACAAATTCTTAAGGTTTTCTGAGTACCAATTTGCCAACTTTTCCACGTTTTCTGATACAAATTAGCAAAATTTTCCACGTTTTCTGTATACAAATATGTAAAATTGTCCATGTTTTCAGTTTACGAATTTCTCTTGGTTTTCTGAGTACAAATATGCAACAGGACAAATTTGCAATTTTTTTCTGGCTTACCAAGAACAAATTTGAAAAATTGTCCCTTGTTTTCCGTGTATAAATTTTCAAAATTCACGAGGTTTCAAAGTAAAATTTTTTGAAATTTTTTACATTTTTCGAGCACAAATTGTCAACATTTTTCGAATACAAAATTGTTACATTTTAAAAATTTGTTCATGCAAACTTTTTTAATTAAAAAAATTATGATAATTTTTAAAATACTCGTTGGTAAATTTTGAAAAACATTTTGTAGTGTCGATTTTGAAAAATGTCATTTTTTCAATGGTCAGGGAAATTTTTTTAAACCTAGAAAAGTTTGGTAAATTGAAATGAAATTCCCGGGGGAACCATGACTTGTATTTTTGAGTTATCATAATTGTGAAAAATCCTAAAGTCCTAACATTTATTCTAAAAAAGTCCTAAAAAGTCCAAAATTTCGAATCCCTGAAATCGTTTGCCACCCTGGTCTATGCGGGATTTCATTTTGTTATGAAGTGCTCTAAAAATCGTGCAAACTTGGAAGAGTGGAACTGGTCTGTCATATGACTCAGGAAGTTTGCAGTAGGTTCGCCCTCCCTTTGGGATAAATTATCCAGGCGAGAAAAAATCACTGAGTTGTTCATCAGTTTCTCACTGATGAACAACCCATCACTGCAATTAATTTCCGTAAAGCCCAAATTGCAGATCCACAGTGCGCTCACATCATAGGGGCTCTGGAGAACACTGCTGACTATGCTGCCGCGGAAGCCCGCACCTTCCTTAGCAGAGGTTACCTCATCATGGATGACATCTTGTAATGGTTCATTCCCAACGGTGAAGTCGATGGACCTCGATTGGTCATCCCGACCAGTCTGCAGCAGAGAGTGATGCGATGAAATCACTTAACCAATGAAGCCGGTCATCAGGGTATCAATGATTATACCATGGATTATACAAAAATATTATTGTAACAATATGAGAAAGATAATACACAAATATGTAAAATTATGCACTGAGTGTGCACGCTACAAGCCAGACAATACCAGTCATGTTGCTTTGAACACAAGTCCCAGCATCTCTGCACGCTTCAATAATATCAGCACAGACATCATTGGCCCTTTGACCACCTCCACTGATGGCTTCAGCTGCATCCTGTCGGTCACCAACATCACCACTGGATACCTGGAATTGTTCCCTTTAAAAAACACCAGAGCAGACACAATCTCATTAATCATAATTAATGAAATCTGCTTACAATACGGTACACCGAAATCCGTTCGCTGCGTTAATGGACCGCAATTTCTTGCCACCATTATGCAGCAAACTGCTGATATTATGGGGTTTACCTTGCAAAAGGTAGCACATTACCATCCCCAAGCTAACCCGGTCGATCGAAAGCATCGCTACCTGAAAGCTCGGTTGGCAATTTCGGTGTCTGAGCACCATACTGAATGGGCTCAGTACATACCCACAGTGCGCTGGGCGTGCAACACTGCACAGTCCTCAGTCACTAGACATAGCCTATTTCAACTGACCTTTGCACGTATCCCACGTGCTCCACAGGATAACCTAGTTACCTTCCATAAAATGTGTTTTGATCCTGATTTTGTCCACACCAATCTCACGGAATTTTTCGAAAAGACAGCTGCTGTCCTGCTGGATGTCGTGGCCGACCTGTTATCCCATCAAGACGTTAGATGCATCAAGCAGAACAGCACTGCAAATTGTCCAACCTTTTCTGTGGATGATAAGGTGTTAGTTAGGGTCAATCCAATTATCTCTAAGGCTAAAGGATTCTCGGCCAAACTGGCCCCCAAATAAGATGGTCCATTCTATGTTACAAAAATCTTATCCCCCAATTTGTATGAAATCATGGATAAAACGCGTAACACATTTTAGGAGTCTACAATAGCAAAGACCTGTACCCCTTTCCTACTGGGGATGATCCTGAGTTTCCCGCAATCGTGCCCAAAATAAGAAAAAAGCAGCGTGGACGTCCACAACGGAAGGAGGATCCCTTCATCCCACCATCCCAATCAGTCCAGACTGCTGTCATTCCTAAAAAGAAGGAAAAATTGCAAATATCAAGCAAATCCCCCATACTTACGAGATCAGCTGATTTCGACCTTTTTCGAATGCCTGCGCTGCATCCACCCTCACCAGCTGACTCGCAATGGACTTGCCCAAGCTCCTCTGATTCTGGTCCGCTAGCGCCATCTAGTGCGCCCTCAGGGAAATGCGCTATATGCCACTCCCCTTCGGACACATTGGCCTCGTCCATTCCGGCCATGTGCATGCCTTTATACAAAATAAAGCGCACATCCAACACGCGTCATATAAATGAACTTACAGTTGACCTTCGAGCTGATGTATTGAAGTGTCTTGAGACACATTCCCCACAAGAATTCGATCGCTTTACCAGATTTTGCGAACATTATATTCGCCAGCAAGGTATAACAAATAAAATTGCACATTCTGCTTTTTGTAGACAACTGGCTATCCTTCACTTCCAACAACTTGATCGATTAGACCAGCCTGGACACAACCCTGTGGCACGGCCATCTGGAAATTAGCCAGGGCTGGTCAACTCTTTCATGACCATAACATGCGCACTCACTTGCTGCCTAATATAAACAAACTTGTTGCCCCCCCGATATTTGAGCCTGGTTTTTTCGAAAGTGACCGCTATATTTTTGACCAAGTATCTTGCTTGGACAGGGCCGGCCTGACTGAAGTTTATTTTTAAGAAACCCAAAATGGGTTCGGGATGTGATGGCAGGTGGCCTTTTTTCCAATTTCAAAAGTTTCCTTGTTTAAAATCGAGCGTGACTGTCGGCTCTAGAAAACTTTTATTGCCCTGCAAAATTATTTCTCAGACCTTATTAACGGTCATTCCCCACTTTCTCTGGGTTTTTCAAAGAGCTAACATCACTTGTCTGTTTGTTGGTAAGCATTTCTTGATTTTAAAACTTTTGTCTGAGTTCTTGCATTACTTACTTTTCAAGTTTTTCCGTGATCGCGCATGTATTCCGAGCATTAACGTTTTCTTTTCACAGAATTGGCACGTTATTGCTCTATCCTTTTTGCATTTTTATCGCAATTTTTTGATGAAACTATCGCATTCTTCTACAAACAATCGGTCGCGTTTTCCAAGTGAGCGTCGAATGGGATCAGCTGATCTCGTAACCATTCCGCCAGACATTTAATCTCGACGCGACCAGCGCAAAATACACGTTACGAATCCTGATATCCAATTAATGGCACACACACCCACTCCCATTTTTTGGAATGCTCCACGTGAAACTGTGGATTTCTTATTGAACAATTCTCCTCTGAACCTTTCTGCGACCAATCTGTCAGCCATTTTTTCAGGGTTAGGCCTATCGACGCCTGCCCTGTTGAATGCAGTGAACCCTGCCAGTGTTTCGGCTTGGTTTTTCCTTCAAAACCCATCCGTAATAGCCTCTTTTAAAGAGACGAATGTAGCGCCCAGGCCCTTACCCTTTTACATCTGAGGAGCGCCCTATGGCTTGCTTACTTGCAATACCGTGGCACCACTCTTTATCTGTCTGCCATCTAGCCAGCTCTCTTTGAATGGTTTTAGTTTAAATTGTACTTATCACTTGTCCGGTGAAATAATCTGGAGTAGATACATCTGATGAGAATGCAGAGTGTAGCACACTAGCTTGAAAAGCACCCTTCAAGCTATTTATTTTAAAGGTTTTCAAGAAGCACAATTTGGTTTCAAATATAGAAGTTTGAGAGGTGACTAACGAAAATTAATCATCGTTCAATACCTTAATCATTTTTAACTTTTAGGTATTGTTTAAAAAAAATAAAAATAAAAATGTATAATCGTTCGATTTTAAAAATATACTTAAATCCTTATGTCCTTCCAGGTTCTTGATTGGAGATGAAGAATTCTAGTTATGCGGATTGATGATTCACTCGACACAAGGTAGATAGAATATTATATTGAATTTATTCTTGTATAATGGTAGGAAGAATAAATTCCAAGACTATACAGAGAATCGAAGGTTATATTAGATCAATGCAAAACTCCAAAAGGACATTCCCTTCTTTATGAAATACAACAAGTATATTACTAAAAGGATCTTTGGTAAATGTTATGGCAAATTATTACGATCTGTCGCATGTGGGTGCTCTCTAGATTTTAGACAAGAGCTCTCTCTCTCTCTGTCTGTCCATTCCAAATCTTTTAATATGTGGTAGGGTCAGGTTGACCCTACTAGGGTGGAGGTCCTCCAATGAGGAGTGACCTCCTTTTAAAAATAAATTTAAATATGGAAGTGGAGTCCTCTTTTGCAGCTGCAAAAGTGGGCTTTACTGCCATATTCCATTAGAATGCCATTTGCATGGCTAGATGGCAGACAGATAAAGAGTGGCGCCATGGTATTGCAAGCAAGGTAAACCATAGGGCACTCCTCAGATGTAAAATTTGTGAATCTTACTGGATATAATGCTAATTCTGAGGAAACTATGCCTCAAGTTGACTTTATGCATATTCTAACTTGCAGGAATTCAGCAATACAAATTTAACATACAATGAGTTGACTAAGTGCATGCTTTCACTGGAGCATAGAATTATTATGGAGATTCAGAAAACTTCCCTGGCCATGTGTTGTTGCCTAAACACATGTGTCCTGCAATTATAATAATTGCAGGAAGCTTTTCTGGGGAGCGTAGCATTTCGCATGCTGAGCAAGGTAATATGTGTTGTTATCAATCCCATCCTTAGGGTTGAATTTTTTACACTATTTTAACATTTTCTTGCAGGTAAACATTAGCTTTAGTGTCAAGTTGCAGGGTCTGCTTATGTGTTTGTGAATCCTACAGGATGCAAAAACACATCTGCAGAGCTTTGCCCATCCTTCCAAGTTAGTCTTTTTTTTACACTCGCCATAAACCCCCACCCCCAAATTTAAGATGAAAGGCCTTTGGTGAGGAGAAAAAAATTATTTTTTGGGTTTGGCTAG
The DNA here is from genome assembly GCA_034697705.1 of Ommatoiulus sabulosus. Lineage (NCBI taxonomy): Eukaryota > Metazoa > Arthropoda > Diplopoda > Julida > Julidae > Ommatoiulus > Ommatoiulus sabulosus. Next base: position 4,086 of record JAQGAO010008230.1, on the reverse strand, counting down.
GATGGTCAGCTTGCAAAGCTATGGATTGCCTAGGATAACACTTAGGACATGAATTTAGGCATCACGGGAATTCAAGGATGCCAATGAATATAGGAGTATGATAAGTTGCACCCTGGGAATATATGGGCGCGAATAATAGCATATATTTATACTGGGGACCGCAAGGATAAAAACGGTGCCCGTGTAAGTAATTGCATTAGGCCCATGACATGCACAATGGACTATGAATAATATTGGCATGTAAAAAAATGTATCATGAGAACATGGGATGCACAATGAGGAAGACACAGGTTTCAAAAGTAGCCATAAAGTCCTGAAATATATAAAAACGTAAATAATGTCTGGAGTTATGGGCATGAATGCGGCACATGATTAAAACGATTTGGACGGCCAAAATGCATTTTCGTATGGAACATGGCCCTATTATAAAGAAAACTTAGGTTGTTTTTTGTTTTTGCAGGAACTTTATCAAAACTTTGTGATTTACCTATATGGTACCTCGTCGAATAATTCTGGGCGACAATCGAACCCTGGGAGAGTATCGTCGTCCAGATTGCCTGGGAAATCATCGGGAGGATTGGACTCCAAATCCGAGACTGCAAGCAAGGGGAGAGTTGATCCATCGTTGTCACTGGATATCACGGATTCACAAGCGGATTGCACGGAAAGCAGGTTGCGATACGTATGATGAGTTAATGGAGAACAAACGACGGCGGATTCCGCGGTCTCCAGTGATGGCGGCGGAACTTCGTCGTCACTACTGTTCTCGTCCTCTTTAGGGTTAGATGAATTGTCGTCACTCAGATCGGAATCAAAGTCTGATAACGCATTGAGTGGCGACAATTCATCTGGTTCAATAGCTTGTGCGGCAGCCGGGATGGCCAACACACGATCGTCGGGTGGTTAACCAGGAAACGTCGCCTGAACGTAGGTGTAGTAAAACCACTCATGCAGGCGCCCCTGTACGCAATGCCAGATGACGCCATCGCTCTCGCATTGAGCGCAGGCGTCTGTGAGTAGGTCGAAAAATCATTATGAACCACCGGAAAATTTACCTCACGGATGTCAGGTGGAATAAATTCGTTCTGCGTCGCCGCCCGCACAGGTGAGGTAATCTCTGCGGTAGGTGTAACGATGCTGAGAGCAGCCCCGTGGTTTAACTTGCTTGAGCGATCGGCCACGTGCATGCTCGATGCGGGAGCGACTGCAGGATCTGGCAGCACGAGTGTGTGCGCCTGCGCGTCATTGCCTTCCGGGAACAGCTGATTTGCCGTAAAATTGGAATCAGTCGAAGATGCCTCAGAAATCCAGGAATTCAGTGAGTTTGGTGGATTTCCAGGTGCTGGAAAATCACGAAAATGCTGCGGAACATCCAAGGAAGGATTTCCGAGTGGTAGATACCGGGATAGGCGGTATAACACATACCCAGACCATCTTCGAATGGTCTTTGTTGTGCAGGATTTTTTTGGCACATGTGCTGCAGATTCGGATGTTGAATAGGAATAGCAGGATTTGCGCAATACAGGTAGGGACAGTTCTGGTTACACACATCCCCCCCCTATAGTTGATACCTGGTGCCTGATGATTGTACTGTTCGTAATTATGGCCGAAATTGGGAGCTTGATGACAGAGAGGTTGACCATACATATAGGGTATAGGCTGATGGACCGGCTGAGGCAAAAATGGATTGTCAGCTGGCAAATTCCATCGTGCATTATACACAGGAGCCAAATTAGAATTTCCATCATTTTGATCAGGATATTGAGTGGGAATTCTGTCCGCCACACTAGTGTAAGGCTGAAAACGTTCCATAATTCTTACTAATCTCAAGAACAACTTGTAGTTGAAGTTAAGTTTTGAGAGCAAAAATACAAATTGGATTAAGTCCTTTTTATATAGTTCTGAGATTTCTGTGGTCTGGGACCTCATTTGGGATGCTGTCACATGCTCCAAATGTTTTATTGTCACATAGTAGTGTGAATCTTCAAAGTTATCAGGGTCCAAGAAGCTGACAACAGTAGCGCCTTTTTCCTTATCTCTCCATGTCTAGTAGTAATTAAGGATATTATTTTTAAAATTGGATTTCATTGTAGTAGGCCCGTGTAAAAAACATAAAAAGTAGCAACTGAGCTCCATTGTTTCTGGGGTCCTTTGAAACTTGTTTATGCCGACCATGCAGACGTTGCACGTGCGACGTCGTAAAAAGGGGGACATGGTCGCGTGGGTGGACCGTCAGGGAAGGCGGTGTCCAGCCAAATATTTGGCCAATAACACCCGGTCATATTCGAATGAACCTCCTTCGAAAATGCGTGGTGAAAGGGGGTCATCAAGAAGGGGAATCATTGAACTTAAAAGGTAATGTTTCTCTCAAAGTTTGGCCACTCTAGTTAACTTGAAAGAGACCGTTTTAAAGGGGTTTCCTGGTAAAGGCTGATTTTCATTTATTTCTTTTGATTCTTGGAAATGTTCTAAAGCCAATTTTCTGGCCATATAAAATTTTGCCTTGCTATGTCTGATCCCCTGTTGATGAAAATAGAGCATAGCCCCTTTGACAAATTGGGTAAATTCTTGAAATGTAAACTTTTTAATAACATCCAAAATTTGCATTTTCATATTATTAACAAACACATGATTAATAAATCTACAGGGTCTGTTAATAGATCTTAGCCTAGATGTTGTTATTCCTGTACAATCATTATCACCTAAAACATTGTTGTTATCAGTGATGTAATCAAGTTTTCAGTAATCTGTACAGTTTTATTTTTTGACTTAGGCTGTGGAATGAAATGTGCGGGTGGTGTTCTTTTGGAACAACTCGGTTTGCAGACCCGATCAGAGTTTTTTAAGCGAGCATTGTTGTTGGCAAGTTTGGAACTTTTTGAATGAGCCGCTACATTTTTACGCTCGGAACTTTTTGTTGTTTCCTTAGAAGCAGACAGATGTACCCATTGCTTCGATCGTGCACTAAATGGCACTCTCATATCCAGTTGTAGGCCGGATGCCAAGGTGACGTCATCGCGCTTGTCATGTGGTGCGGCAGCCATAATGGCCGACGGTTTGTTTTGGTTTTTAAGCATTTTTGGCGCACTTTTCAAATTTCTTTTCAGGGACTTGGAAGGTTTTTCGGAGTTTTGACCGTCCAGGTGAACTTTGTCAGTCTCCTTGGCTTCTAACTCGCAATTGGATTTGGGTGGCCTACCCCGTGATCGTTTGTGAGTAACAGGGTGTGTTTTCATGAAGTTTTTCAGGAATTTTTGACAGATCCTTTACATTATACGCACCCATGAATTGGTTATGTCCCTCATCCCATATTTCGTAGGTATTGGGAAAGATTCTATGGTATTCCACATATAAACCATCCTTTCTAGGTGCTAGTTTTGCTAAATACCCTTTGGATTTAGAGCTGATAGGATTGTTCTTAATCAATCTCGTCTCCAATGTTGAACTCGATAATACTTGCTTTCTCATTATGCAGCAATCTGCGTATATATCCTGATTTTTCTTCAGATTCTATTTTGCATCCATCAGGACTGAGGCAGTTTTCTTAAGAAAATTTGACAATGGGGTATTTATATAATCAGGATCATAACACATTTTATGAAACTGTATAGCATTATCCTGAGGAGATAATGGCCTACCTTACTGCTGGGATATGGTCGGCCCAGGTCTCATCTTCTTCTTAGACTGCAATGGCCAACCTGGCCTTTATGTCACAATGTTTCCTTTCCATAGGGTTTGCCTGTGGATGGTATAATGCCACCTTAAGTAACTGAAATCCCATGACACGCGCAGTTGGCTGCATAATGGTAGCCAAGAACAGGGGACCGTTATTACACCAAACTGATTTCAGTGTGCCATACCTGAGACCTCATTGATGAGAATTTTTGAGATTGTGTCGGCTCTTGTGTCCGCAATTGGAAACAATTATAGAAACCCAGTGGCCGTATCTGCAATTGATAATATGCAGTTCTGCTCACCATTTGACGTTGTCAGTGGACCAATTATGTCGATACAGTAGAACCCCTCTAGTCCGCCCTCGGCTAGTCCGTCACTCCGGTTAATCCGACCATGGTCGGAGGCTACCTT
>JAQGAO010008229.1:0-10537 GCA_034697705.1 Ommatoiulus sabulosus | reverse complement strand
ACCATAATGCTGAAAAGCCCGGCATTGCCCGGACCGTTACTAAAATTCTGATGACGTCATCCAGTACACTTCTTACGGTGACATCATTCAGTACACTTCTTACGATGACATCATCCAGTACACTTCTTACGATGACATTCTCAACATTTTTAGTGACGGGATTCGTACGTTTTTTTTACGATTACGTCACTGAATGAAACAGTTATAGAAATGTACATTTTTTGTAAATATGGAGAGTGTGTAGTTAAAAAATGACGATTTGAGACTGAGTAACTCGCATTTTAGTAGATTTAATCGGACATTTTTTGAAAATGTAATCGTAAATTTAACCTGCCACATACATACAAACCCACATACATCTCTTCTTTATATATATATATATATATATATATATATATACACTGTAGATGGATTATAATCTACATTATTTATAAATAACATCAGATGAATTGTTCAGTTCTCAGTGTCACAGTGAAAACCTTATAGAAATTGTTGCCCATGCCGGTTCTCTCTATGCGGAATAGCCTTGCAGGAAACTTAGTTTTTATTTCATTTTCAATTTTCTGCTCAGTCATTGATTTTAAAACCAAGCGAAAAGGTTTTATTTCATCAATTGTTATTTGGAAAATTATACACATTCTCTTGTGATCACCTGCAACGTTTTATTGGCTTGGCTGGAATACACTATAGGTTCAATCCATCACATTTTGTCAAGCTAAAATGTAAATGTTATACAGTACTACTCCTTATTCTAGAGCTCCATGCGTGTCACGTGTTACTGACACGTGCAGACAGTCTTGGAAAAACGTGAATACGTGAATACTAGTGTTGATAAAGTAAAGCAATTGATTCACAGTGTTTTAACGTACTCAATTGGAGGCGTTAAAGACATTCCATTTTTCTTGAGTTTAATGTGTTGTAATAGTATCATAGAACTTGTATTGGAATTGAGCCCTACATTATGTTTGAATCTTGATAGTTTTGTATATGAATAATACCGAGGGGTTAAGAGGATCGATATTTGGCATCTGAGATGGTGTATGTACCTCCTATAATTGAAATATTTCAGAATTCTGGCCTGGGGTTATACTGTGTATAGCCCCTTTGATGAGCTGTCTACTCTAAATAGCTTCTGCTAATGAGTGAGGTACAACTTCCTCATCAAGCATAGTGTGTATACTAAGTAGGGCAGAGAAGATTAATTGGCTACATTATAAACATCTTAGCCTATCACCTCTGTAGGTATTTTTCTAATAAAACTGACGTGTTTTCAGAATTTTAAATTATGCGGAAGGAACGTGATGAATGTAGGATTAGCATGGTGTGGCAATTTATATTAGAGTAATGGTGTTTTTAATATGTTTCACACTTGTATCATGAAAAATGTGAACCACTTGTGAGAGATTGTTGTTGAACGAAAGAGCTGGACAGCGTTTAGATAACTGCTTAGAACACATGTGTGAAAATAAGTTGTATATTTTACAGATACTGCTGGGCGATGATTTCCTTGTATGTAAATGCGTGTATAATATACAGTACATACTGTAAGCGCATGTACAGTATTGCCCTATAATTTGAAAATGGCACGAAATAAGTATGGAGATGATTATTGAAATTGATTTTAATCTAATACCAACTTTAAGTCTGGCGAATGAATTATGATAACGCGCATTATATTATAATATATTGTAATATGTTAAATGATATTTTAGATCCAATTTTGATTGAAATCAGTTGAAACATAGTATTTTGAAAATGGAAAAGTCTGACTTGAAAAATCGACTGGTACTCTTCCAAACAAAATGCCAAATATCTTTTTAAGCAGCATTTTGAATATAAATTTTTAATATTTCAACATTAATTTGAAATTAAGCCATTGTTATTATATTTTAAATGCATTTTTAGGAATATTTTGAAAAATAGGTTCTGTCTAATACATTGTGCTAAATATTTTGCAGACCGCGGGAAGCTATATTTTGGAAAATTGTTCTCATATTCTGCACTTACTTGAGATTACACATATTTTTTAGTTTCAGCTTTTTAAAAGTTGCTTTTTGAATTATTTGAATTGGAAAAGCATATTCCATAAAAGTATACGTTTTGAATGGGTAGGTAAAGTCACTAGCCGTTCTTTAAATAATACCAATATGCTTCGTCACTTCTGCGAAGTATAAAGTTCATGCATGATGCAGCATCATCAGTCAAACCAGCTTGTTTGTACACGCCTTCCTTGGACGATGAATTTTAGCGCAGCGTGTTTGCATTTTCACTTTTGACCGTTCTGAAGTGCATATAGGAAATATATTTTCAAAAGTTCCTCGTAGGGATTTGCATGCTTAAGTGACAGCCTATATGCGATTGTAAGCCTTATAAGAATGCAAATGGCCATTTCTTCCAGAAGTAGCAGCTAGTTTTAAGATCATGGGCATGTACATGAATCTCTGCTTCTTATGCATATATTTGCACAATCAGAAAAAGGAAGGACGACTGCGATCGGGTGATACAGCGTAGGAAACGAGTGGTAGGAATGAAATAGAAACCTAATGCAGATCTATGGTGCTGAAATTGTCAAGCGAATGTTCCCAGAATCTTGCAGCTGGATATCAGTCAAGCATACACAGTCATCCTGAAGAAATCAAATAATAAAAATGATTGAAAGTTTCCGAGATAATCTCAGGCTTAAAATTTCGAAATCATATTTTATTGGATGGAAAAACGTGGGCTACAATAGACGCTTTTGGAATCTTAATGCCAAATTCATCGCTTCGGCCTTCCTAAAGACCTGCGACTTTTCGTCATTTTCAGACAGTCAAGGGCATTCATTGAAAATCATTCGTGATAAAATGAAAACGTGGAAGGGAAGGAGTGCAGTGTGTGGGAACTAGCTGATAATATTACACTTTTATTTCTATGATCCTTTCCCAACAGTGAATCTTAAAGAAATATCTTGTAATATGGGCCATAGGAATGCCTCATTATTTGTCCTAAAAGGCTGGTGGATTGCAACAGCATTTTACCTTGTTTTCTTTTCAAAAGGGACAGTTACCTTAAAAGTATAGTAATGGACTGATTAGCCGTTTAGTTTAGAAAATATGAAACTATTAGCAAATTATGGGTTTTTATGAAAGTACCGTCTTATTAACCATTTTGCATGATTAATGCCCTATTATTGACGTCTTGATAAAGGGTCTAGAGCGCTATTTTAATTAGAGCACGCGAGAATTGGCGAGACATTCCACCAGTGCAACGCATTACAATTTAGAAGTGCAGCGAAGTGTGATATTATGAGGGCTATTATTGCATAGTAATTTCTTTGTTTATACAGGCTTGAATAGCAGCTGTGCACAGCACTTACTAATAGAATTAGGCTATATCCGACCACTTTTCGACATGAAATGAAGAGCTCCTCGAAAGTGGAGCCCCACTGCTGCATTCATTGATTATATATTTGAAAGTTAACTGCTAATGAAATTTAATTTTGCGCCGATGCAAACTTCGCACACAGCTCTGAAATGGCGAGCAAGTTTGCATCAATTTTGAAATGGCTATGGATCTAGGTTTCAGTAAGTACTGTAGCTTCTCCGAGATGAAGACCAAGAACTCATAAAAAAGTCAAAATTTACATTTCATCAGGCTGCACTGGCCTATCATAATAGTGGCATCTTCCATTCTTCATGACGCTTACTATACATCTAAATACGTTTAAAGTTTTGATACTCTTTAAAGCAGAAGTCCAATATACCTGCTAAGAAAATTACTGAAATATAAACAAATATTTCTTTTATTTACTTAGTATGGCATAATGGCCACATATGGTTACTGCATCAAATCAAAATGACCGTTTTATAGTCACAGCAATACCCGCAGTTTTTATAGGAAGAAAATATGGACTTATTCCTTACCATATTTACTAGCAATAAATTAAGAATAAATCTCTACTTGTGTTAGTTATTCCGACAATTTCCGTGTAGCATATCGTTTCAAAGGCTTTACTGAAAATGTAAGTGGCACTTTTGGCATGTTATATACATGTACAGTTTATGGTCATGTAAGTAGCATATTCATTTTGTATGTGATTTATTAATGCTTAAATTGCATATTTGTTTACAGTAACCACGAAAGACGTACAGTATATCATTTGGCATTCTTTCTGATTAAAAATTAAGCTATTCTTGAAATTGCAATTTAAACATTAATCTTTGTTGTACATTAATTCGATCGAAAGAGATTATCACCAAATGAATCATTTAAAACTTGCAAATTTCAGCTAATAAAGGCATTGAATTTGCATTGATGCAGTCTGTATGACCAAGCATAAAAGCATTTCAGTGCTGCGAGTTATTACCAATTACATTTTTATAAATTATCAATTAAAGCAGATTTTTAACACGAAAATGTCAGTGGAGTGCGTAGAGTTTTTGCATGTACTTAGTGATAATTGTCTATTTCACAACAAAAGTAGGCTCGGTTAGTTAAGTATAAATCATTATTTGTACTTTCCTAACTAAGGAACTGGTTCATATTTACATTGTTTTTTGGTCATCCAAAATATCATATTATGACTTCAGTAATGACGTTTTGGTTACATGGTTATACGCTATATCGTGATTATCAACAATGAAGCAAGCTGTTGAAGAACAGCATGCAAATTTTGTACACGTTTATACGTGAACAAATCACTTCGCACGTTTGCATTCTTGAGATGTTTCATTATATTGGAATACATTAATCGGAAATTCCTTATGTTATTTACAAGCAAGTTTTCTTTTAATTTTTTATTCTTTCTTACATTTCCTTTCCATAAGCTTGTAAGTACAGGATGCACTTGTTAATAAATGAGCGCACATAATTGATGAATAAAACAAGTGGTAATTATCTTTTTACAGAGTATCACTAATCATATGCCAACGACGTATGGCAGTATATATTTGTCAAGCCCAATGAAGAATATGAATAGCCGAATAATAATTAAGACTGCGATCACTTTGCCTGCAAATGGCGCAGCCATTTGTCAGAAAAATTTTAATGACGGAATCTTTATGATCTACCGTATATGGGTTTCGCATTTGCTGCATGAAAAGTTTTAGTATCTATAAAAATGAAACTGGCGACGCTCCCTCGTCGTGCTGTTCAGCCAACATATAGTTACCTAACCAAAAGCATTCAGCTTATTAGAATAATGGGAATAATACCTTTACTGCTCTGCTTGGGACTAAAAAAGAAATGGGAAAGTTAATGGGCCATATGAATAAAACTGAGAAGAATTGTGAAAGTAAAGCATTTGCTCCCCGGTAAAAGGTTGTAGCAAAGTATATCGACTTGCAGGTATTAGTTTGTTGGTGATGTACATGTACTGTATGTCCCGTTTGATTATCCATATATCACACCATGTTACGTTACTTGCGTTAATAATGCCGTTTTGCATTTAATATTTACTATCATTGTCGTAAACTAAGATGCATGTGACTGACTATAGTTTTCAGCCTGTTCCGTAAGAGTTACAGACATTATATTCAACAGAAAGACTGCTCTTGTATCACAATTCATGAACACAATCCAGCATTAATTCCTAGAACAAATTTACAGATGGGACAAGTTACAGTATGTGGAGCTTCCTAATTTAAATTTTTGAATAGTTTTAAATACTGTTCATCCAGTCCTAGCCAACTTAATGAACGTGCAGCATTAGGCTATTTTGTCATGACTTTGAAGAACACGTGCAAAAAATCATGGAACGCCAGCGTAACATTGAGTAAAATCGACATAAGATTGCTTTAAACCAGGGTTTCTTAACCTTTTCATTATCATGGATCACTTGCAATATTTAAACAATCTGACGGACCCCTTACAAACTTAGTGTAGGGCAGGTTTATTATATTATTATTTACTGTTATTATTTTTAACATCTTCGTGGACCCCCAGTACCTAATCCATGGACCCCAGGTTAAGAAACCCTGCTTTAAACCATCCTGACCAAGTTATGTACGTAAAATACACATGCATTGATTCCATGTTACATTTTGCATTTGTTAAAATATAAAATCTATAAGGAATTTGAATGTTTGAAAAAATGCGGCATCAAAGTTATATGGCTAGAAATTATTCACAAGTACATATAGCTTCATTGTATTACCTGAAGTAGTGAGGAAGGTTATAGAAGATGACGCATTGTCACCAGCGCATTCTCAATTGCTCTTAATTTTTGAAAACCCACAGAATTTTTTGCTGCAAAATATATACTAATATGAATTTAACACAGTTCAAATATTTTCTGCCTATTTAATTATGAAACTTTGAACAAAAAAAAATACATTCTGAAAATAAAAATTGTGAAATGTGAATTTGAAAAATTGTGAAATTGCTGATGTCGAAGTTCAAATCTTTTCAATCTATTGAAACAGTCTTTTAAAGAGTCTAGCCACAATATAAGTGAACAATTAAACAAAATTAAGATTTTTAATCCCCAGAAAATTAATATTTAACTTTTCATGACTTTTCAAGGTTTTGAAACAAATTTCCCTGAACAACGACAAAATTGACATATGCTAATGTTATCTACGATTTTGCAAAACCTATACACGGGACAAAATTAACAAGACAATTTTTTTAGTTACTACAGTTTTGTTATGATTTTGTTGAAACTTTGCTAATTTGACCTCGGAAGCCGTCGAAAGTTTTGAATATTTGTCCTCGCAAACTTGACAATCTTGAAGATCTGTCCTTTGAAATTGTTGAAGATTTTGCAACTTTGTACTGCATGGAAGTATTCTAAAAAGTTTGCATGGGTTGCAAGGGCCCTGATCTAAACACGTCAGGGTACAAGTATTCATTTTGGATTTTGACAAAATTAATACGTTTAATTTCCAAGACTTTTTTTAAATTAAATCATTCTTCCCTAAATTTCCCGAATTATGTTTACTTCATTTAATTTTTTTGTTTACATTTTTACTGCATAACGTTATGCATCGATTGAATTATTAAAAAATCAAGTTAGGCTTTTAAAATGCTTTACCACCACATTGCGGTATCTACCATTTTTACCATTATTTGTTACCATTATTTACCATTTACCATTTTTTGTTTAATTGAACAAATAAAAAAGCAGCACACATGGCCCTGTTAATGCTGCAGCGCATATAAATGCGTCGTCTGCTTTAGCGGGCCTCACCACCTTAACTACCGGTATGGCCGTCTGTTGGCACTACTGGTTAATTTTTGCGACGTCTATCAGGAAGTGAATTCAACGGCACAAGGTATCGATTATATTCAAGTGGAAAACTGTTGAGTGTTTATGATTTTTTTAGATTCCCCGGGAAAAGCCGGGTTTTCCAGCTAGTTGCAAATATAATTAACTCATCGTCTAAGCGATGCCGCCTTAAGATACCGTTCAAATAATGAACGCCAATTAACATAAGACAATTCGGTATTTTTAAGCTACTCTGTTATCATAATAAAATATGATAACTTTGTCGTGCCCACTAATTATCATTTTACTTATTCAGATATGTGAGTTTAATTTCATTTACAGTATAACGCCTCAGTTCAAATTTCAGCTTGTATAGATGTAGATGTTTTTACAATATGTTTTCGATCAAAGAATTCTCATTTGATGACATATCTTAAAGTCGAAGAAACTTTCAAATTGTTGAAAAAACGAAACGAGAATTACATAGGAGGATCGAATTTTGGCACTAATCATTTAATCATTACTTGGAGACATTTCTTCAAATCTACTTTAAAGAACTATAAGGAATTTTTAGGAACATTTCGAGGGCGCCTGTACCACATTACTAGAAATGATACATCGATATTACCAGATGCCACTTGAACGCCAAATTAAGCTATAGACTACGCATCGCCCGCTGACAATGATTATACACTTGTCGACAGTTGCAGGACGATGCAAAAAATAGTCAAAATATTTTATGATGTTAAAATCTGTTTGAAGGGATGAACTACTCATCCCAGGGCTCAAATGTTTTTCACGAAAGCCCTATATACTCGTAACCGTACACTGAAACATCCAAAAGACGTTTTCTACGAATTCCAGCATGCAATGCGTTTTGACATTAATATACACCTTCAGTACTATACAACATATAGTCTTTCCCGCAAAAATCAATCATACAGAGTGATACGGAAGTCTGATTTAAAACGTTTGCCATAATTATAAATAAATTGAACAGTTAGTGGTTCCTCATATTCAATCTGTTAAAAGATTAGCAGAACTTTTTGCCAGAGGGAAATTAGTAAAGACGAAAACACACGAGGTAATGTCACCTTGTATGTTTTTATAAGAATATTTACGCTCAGCATACGAACAAACATGGCGTCCTAGATAGCTGCCTGCGTCATAACAACGTCATAACAACGGTCAGAATGATAGAAAATTCAAATTTCAAATTCTATATGCGATGAAACCTAACTGTACTCCAGGGTTCCCCCAGATCTGGAAAACCTGGAAAAGTCAGGGAACTTGGAAATGTCTGGAAATGTCAGGAAGAAGCCAGGCAAGAATGACTTTTTTTAAAAAAAGTCAAGGAAATTCATTGTAGTCAGGGCCCATTTGAAAACATTTTTATGTTTCCCCAGCACAAATTTTCAAAATTTGTATCAGTTTCTGAGGATAAATTTTCAAAATTGTCTACATTTTCCGAGTAAAATTATCAAACTTTTCCATGTTTTCCGACGACAAAACTGCAAAATTTGTCGACGTTTTCTGAGTAGAAATTTATTTGCACAATTGTCCACGTTTTCCGAGAACAAAATTGCAAAATTTTCCACGTTCCTCGAGCACAAAATTGCAAAATTTTCCACGTTTTCCGAGGACAAATTTGCAAAATTCTCCACGTTTTAAGAGTACAAAATTTCAAAAGTTTTCCGAGGACAAAATTAGCAATATTTTGCAAATTTTCAAAATTTATTCATGCAAATTTTTTAATTTATAAAATTTTTCTATGTATATATTGGTCAGGGAAATTTTTTAAAACCTGGAAACGCCTGGGAAAAATCAAGGAAGTTAAAAATGAAATTTCTAGGGGAACCATGTACTCTCATAAAAGAGAAGACTGTTAAGTTCTATTGTCAATCCTCAATCTACCATAAAATATTAAAATTGAACATTTTAGGCGGTGCTAAAATTTGTTATAATACTTGCGGCTGTGTCACAACATTTTTTTTGTAAATCTTTCATAATTGGCTTGTCATTTCTTTACAAATTTTCTTTCTTTGTTTATCCAGAGTTGAATACTGTATAATTAGTTTCACTTGAGCTTCCGTCGTCAGTTTCTTCTGGATTCTAAATCTATGCATGAGTTCAAATGATATTTTCGGCATAATTTTTATTGATATCAAAATGTATATTTTCTGTACATTTTGGAACAGTTTAACCGTCAATCCTTCAGTCAAATTAGTGCTTCTATCGCTATAGAAATGATTAGTATAGGCTCCACCAACATGCAGTGTCAAACTTCGAAAATGGATAATTTCTTTTCACTAATTGCGAGTTTGCCAAGAAAATTAAACCCTATTCTTTTTAAGCCACGTTATGTAGATTTATTGTCTTATCAATGCCAATTTGCCAATGCATTTTTTCGGCAAAAAATTAATGTTTGGAAGCCTAAGTTGAAGCTAATAATCCATCACTCCGAGTCTCTTCCTGTTTAGGTATAATCGATTACGGTCCAACGCTGTTTTTATACAGGGTGTTTTTCATTCTTCTTGAATTGCCAGAGTATTGATCGACTGTGGAGCAAAACATGTCAGATGGATCTGAGAGATATATGGCATTTCCAAATCTTGGAACGCGTTGGTATGCTAGTCAAGAGCTGAAATGTTGCTGAGCAATTTTTGGCAGGAAACATCCAATCGTATTGTAGAATATGCTTGTTGCAGTCTTTGCGCGTACGGAAGAGCCACATGTCTATTCGTTCATGTTTTCCAACTTGGGGGGTCAAATTCTGCGATAAGGGTCACTAAGTTTAATAATCAATCAAATCTGCCTTAAATCGGGATGACGTGTTCTGCTGCCGCGAAATGCGTCACGATGAATAAAACATTAAATTTCAGTTCGTATTAATGTAGGTCAGCGCATACGGCCACCCGATTGCGAACGCAGCTCTTGTGGTCGTCTTGGCTGTCACCTGTGTATATTTTTATACTTTCGGTGATATTGTAATAAAAATCGACGTTTTCACCTGTATAAAACCACTCAAGATTGGATCTTCAATAAATCCGTCTCGAAAACTAGAAAAGGATTTAGTCTGCACACGGATTCATGTGCTTGCATACAATGTGAAACCTTGTTGTAGGGATCCCCAATTTATCACCCCGTTGCAATGGGTTGGCTAGATAGGAGCGAACAATATTGATTTCTTAATCATGTTATGGAAACTTTATTTTTATTTCTAAGGACGATCGCTTTTTAAATGTCTATGGGTGGGAGCACATTGATGCTTTTTAATTAAGAAATTTACTTACCGACCACTGGCGCCACCCAGCGGGCTAACAAGGGCTAATGCGTTTTCAATTAGCACTT
>JAQGAO010008228.1:0-10537 GCA_034697705.1 Ommatoiulus sabulosus | reverse complement strand
CACAAACGCCCCCTTAGATCTCTTCAACGCCCACAGGGGGGCGGTACCGCCCACTTTGGGAACCACCGTTCTAAATGCATATCAGCTACCTACAGTACTCTGTACCAATTTATTGGCTGGTGTAATTCCCACGAGCAATGTGGCAGCCATCCAAACTACATCAGCTTAATAAAACACCATATACGTGGACAAGTCGAACATTTGGCTTACGAAATAATACAAAGAGCAAGACTGCCTTTCACTTTAATTTGGAGATATACGACAAAATTAAACCCCTGAGCATTATTCCCTTGCCAAATAAATTTCACTGCGTAACACAAACATTACCAACTAATTCAATAGAGGTATAGTTTCTTAAAGGAAGAATTAAAGATAACACCGTATGGGTGATACCGAAAATTGGGACAATGTCCACAAACTAAGAGAACGAAAATTACTTTTTGCTATACATACAGTATATATTTTTGCCTTTTAAGACACAGATACTATCTGAAAATTATGTTTCCATATAGCTTATACACTACCAATCTACCTTGATACCATGCACACCAACATAACTTAATTTCAAGAGCGTAAGGGGTTGGCAATTTATATTCTGGCAATAACATTAAAAATGTCATGCAACTGAGTATAAACAATAACGTGAGTATTGTTTATTACACGAAGCTGTCTATACAAGAAGGCATATTATAACATACTTCGATTTAAAATGCTAAACCAAAGCTGATATGCAAAGAAATCGTACAACTGTTCAAATTTATAAATTTATGACAAACAGTAGTTAATTTAGAAAACTGAAACGGAAGTTTGCTATATGTCAATACGTTATTCGAAATGACTATTGCTTGACATTTTTCTAGGGATGTATAGCAATCTACTTTGAGTAATGATAACACATTATTGCAACGCGCACGATTGTTGCTATCCTTGAAATTACTTTCGATAAAACCGAAATAAACTGATAAATTGGCTATATTTAATCGTTTGTAACTGGCCAAACACGTTTTACCAAATGAAAAACAATAAAGAATCTGCATGGTAATTTACAATGATGCCATTGTTTACGAGTTGACCAATTTTGTTAAAGCAAACAATTAGTCATCCTCAGGCATCATACAAGTTCATTACTGTTGAGTCTATCATACTATACAGTATATTATGCAATTAGTGTTTATCGTCTTGTTCATTTGGATAAAAGAAAGCCTTTAAGTAGATCTGTTGTTTGCCGAGCGTAAATTTACACATTGTGTCAAAAACACACTTAAAATTGCAGTAACGAGTATAAACAGGGCTATTTGAAATTTAAAGTGATCGATGTACTTAAAAATGTTTACATAACTGTTAATTGCCGCTTAAACATTTTCAAACATATCATTGGCGAGCTGCCCAACACGTAAGATTATTAACCCTGATATTCCTTTGCGAGCAACGGATTTATAACGTGTTTAAGATAAGAATATTATTTAAAAAAGTTTAAAAGTAAGTACAATCCTGTTTAAAATTTCCGATCGCTCCCTGTATATTTTAAGTAATCGGATTGAAGCAACAAGCGGCCGATATTCATAGTTAAAATGCCTTGAAAATCAAAAATAAATGATCTAATATCATTAATATTGTTCGTTGTAGGCTGACTACAAAGTCACAGTTGCCACTACAGATAAGAGACCAATGGGTGGGTGTGTATTTTTCTGTATGTATACTGTACTTTTACAAAGTACAGTATGTGTCATTACTAAAACAGATGGATGAACCTAATAAGAAATTAAATGTGCATGATCGCCTAAAGAAATGCACATTTTTGAAATGTTCTGGGAACCAAATTTCCAGATCCCTTCGCCATACGAGCGCGAATACAAAAATAATCCCGTCAAACTAAGCTCGCACTTTGTAGAAAAAGTTTTAATTCTGGTATTCAGATGTTATACACAACATCTTTCATACTCATAAGTAATGATGGGTAGTTATGAAAAACATTTATGAATTATCATTGGTGAAAAGAAAATATTCTACACTTCTTGTTTTTCTTAATTAAAAGAGGAATGCGGAAAAAGCTTTCAAATCTCACGACGAAAATATATCGAACAAGGAGCATTCATTGATCGTAAATTTTGGCTTTACACATGTTCAGAAAAATTTTCATCCCAAAGGGGCTATACTGTTTGCCTTGATCAGCATTAACGGGTAATTGAGCAATGATTCGGACAGATATTCTTTTAATCAAATAAAATACGGCAAATTCCAACTGTCGAAACGTGTACATGTACGTGTTGAAAATCATTTGCCACAAATACAGTTCATAAACTCTTGTTTTGATATATTAAAAGGTTTAGCTTGGCATAAGGCATATACTGTATTTACGATTAAAAATATTGCCAAAACGAAAGCATAATGGCGTTTTACTCACATCCGGCCAAAAGTTATTATCCCGAAAAATGATTTATTTCATAATTTCAGCTCACACAATTAATGAAATGCATTTGAAAATAAAATGAGTAACTGGAATAAGGACGTAAAATTGGCCTACGGGAGTATTTAAATCGCCTTGAATAATGTTTCACAAATGATCACACGTTCATGGAAATGTTACGTGGTTGCGAAAACGTCTTTCATGATGTCAGAAACTTACACTAAAACTTCAATGTCGGTAAATCCACCGCATTTTTCTTATTTATAAATATAATTAACCATTCTATTATCACGGTGGTCTTGAGGCGCGCTCCATTTGGGCACAACCTGTTGTAATCATCGAATAAATGAAACTCTTAACCCAAGTCCATGCAATTTCGAATCGCTCCTTCATAAGCGCAAAGGCCGGATGGGCCACGCTTAAATAGAATTATTCGGCAATTAAAGCACGCTTTAGCCATCGATTTTAATACTGTTAAGTGCATTTTCAGCGCCGATTTAAACTCCGCAAAGGAGCAACTTGGCTCAGTAATTAACAGACAGGGCGAGGTAGGTTAATGAGGAAACGAATTTCTTACTGCAATCCTTCGCTGACAACAGCCTCTTTTCTGTCTTCAGATTGCGTGGCCGCGAACTTCATGAAGAGCTTTCGTCAAAAATTTCAATTTGAAGAGAGCTAGCCCGATTATCCTCGTTGCACCATGGAAAAACGTCTACGACGCACGGAGCGAGGAATGCATCCAGTACCGTGGGATCGTCTCGAGATTCGACGCCTTATTGATTTTAATTAACAGCTTCGAAGAAACACGCGAGATACTGTCTCGTCAGCCGGGACGGGACAATGTCAGTCCAGCGTCAGCAGTGCAACAATCGCACCATGCATTGTTGACCGGATGCGAGCTGATCGAAGAACACTAGGCTTCAATGGCACCACGTAACGCCCCAGAAGTGCGGAAAACTTACGAAGATCTCCGACTCGATCCGCGCTGGCCACGTTATAAAGTTAAAACCTCGTGTGCGAACTGGCAAAAAAAAAATCCTAGCTCTGACATCACATCCGCGCTGGATCCGTGTTGCGCGCGGATGCTGGCGTTGCCCCGGCAACCACCGACGCGCCTCGTTTCTTACTGCTCTGATGGGAGGTGTCTATCTCATTTTAGTTCAACCACCTGTGCCTCGCCATCCTCGGAAAAATCTTTTGTATTTTTTGATTTCGTACGTGGAAAATCTCGCGCAAAAATTCTATTTCTTATATATTAAGTTTTCTTATCCGGCTTCAATTAGGAGGCCTGGATTTCTAGTCAACTTCTCTCAGCTCATGAATCTCGTATATGTTGCTGTACACGCGTGATTTTGCAATACAAAAATGTATTGAACGAAATGCCAATTCCGATGGATGGACGTCGCTATGGCAACGGCCATATAAAGCGTGAATTGATTAGTACATTCCGGGGGGAAAAAATATGCCCCCCCCCCCCTTATTTGGAACCGTGATGGGATATAATCTAAGGGCGTTAGACCTTTAAAATTGGTCAGCTATCCACGCGTAAGCCACATATGGTCCTCGAGTCAAATGTGATATAAAAGAATTTTTTCAAATTAAGGACTATTTTATGTTTATTTCACGACCCGCCAACGGAACGTGGCATTTATAGGCATATTAAGTGTCTATATAAAATGAACGGTTCTGTAAAACGAATCGATTCCTAAAAATGCAATAACTTCGTTTTTTTCTCTCTTCGGTAATTGGTGCCTTCCATTAGTTTTTGATTTCGGAAAACTAGCATATTTATGGAGTGGTCTAAATACTTTTGCGGATGCAGTGATCGTGGAAATTAAATTTCTGCCGCGTTTGACGTCACGCAGCTACAGTCAGTGCTGCGTTCGGCCCGTGCTAAGCATTCGACGTATTATCACTCTATGGGTGCGAGCACAAAGAATGCTTATTACAGGTGCTTAACACTCGGAGTACACTAGCGCCACCAAGCTTGATAAGAATGCGGCATGCTTTTTAAATGTGGGCGCACACAAAGAAAGCTTAGCCGAGTCAGGCTGAGTTTACAAGAAGCGCTTATAAGCTTTCAAGAATGTTTCTAACATTCCTTTTTGGAAATCCGAAAGCAGATTTTTAAGACACAGAGTTGCACACAGATCACAATATTGTTCAAAAGTGTAGCTATGCACATATGCTGGCAGCCCCCCTTTACTGCAAAAAACAAATCACCTAGATAATCTCAGATGCCACTCTTGGCAGTTAACCTGTCCAATGGCTAAACTTAACTGCCGATTCAACTTTTTCCTGTCCAGGGTGGGTCGTATATGGAATAAGCTTCCCACTGAGTTGGTCTCGGCTACCTCTATCCACAGTTTCGAGTCTCATCTCTCTAAGCTAATTGTACTTAAGGACTATGTGAATTTGACTTTTTAACCTAGGTTGGATGTGTTTCCCTTTGTAAACCTGTCCATTCCTTTTCAATGCTGAATAAACTTTATTATTATTATTATTATTATATACACGATTGTAAGCCGCCTATGTACCATAAAAACGTGTAATGCGCTCAGCATGAAATGCTAATGCGCATGTGCAAGGTTTTACGCGGAATATTTCACCTAGCACAACGCTTGCAGTGGCGCCACCAAGCACACTGACCATCACGCTGATATCAGCGTTGATTGTGCGCCCCAAAGCTGGAAACAAGAAGCTGGAAATAGGAACGAAAGAAGCTGAAAGAAGCACGTCGAAAGTAAGCATTCTTTGTGCTGGCACCCTATAATCGAAAGCATAGTTATCTTCATCACGAACATTATTTACCAAACAGATTCTCGTTAACTAACAAAGACGGTGATATGATTAATTTTGGGGAGTTGACATTTTTTTTTCCTAAATGTGGGTCGAATGATTATCGCCAAAATGCAGGGTCCCGCGATTACGACACAGTCTGTAATCTCGAGATCCCAGTGTGTAATTTTATGGCACGTGGTCATCGAAGCAATATAATAAATTGAACATTTAATGAAGCGTATAAAATTGAGCATTGGTGTATTAATATGGCCATCGATAGAATCGGAATACAACGATCAGAATATTGCGATAAAGTGACCGTTTATGCACAAGATTAATTAGATGTCGTACACATGCAGGGTCTGTTGTATCTCAAGTGTTCTATCGCCTCATAGTACTTAACCAGCGTGCCAGGGTTGTTATATTTATTTTAAGAACATAAATATTAGACAGCAGAACCTAATCAATCTGAATGATTTAAGGGGATGTACCTATACCCACATCAGAAACTATGGGTATAATTGCCAGATTTAATAAACACAGCCGAAGTCAACTTGTATATAAGGTGGAATAATACGAAGCTGGAGTGCAAAATGAGTGCAATATTTGACCTTGATTTCTAGTCAAACTGCCAAAGTAAATCTTGTCGAAACACTGTATGTCAAATTTCCTCAAAGTGGATGTTTCTTTCCAAGACGCAGATATTGCTGATGAAAAGTAAAACTCGTCCTGAGGCGAAGCCCATCCCAAGTCATCGAATTTCAGATTTAGCAAACATTCACACCGTCACGCGTGCATTTTCTTCACGCACCTCGGCACTAATTAGGCAAATCAGCAAAGCGAAATGCGCTAGGCAGTGTCAACATGATCGTGTGTGACTTGCCTTCTTGGTCTAATGAATGATAACTACTTGCAAACATGACGAGGATTAATCAATCTCAACCGTTTGAAAAAGAAAAAAAAACCGACGCGAGTCTCAGAGGAATCAATATCAAATGTTTGACATGGAAAATTTGAATAACCAAATCAAGCTGGCAGGATTCAAATTACGAGCGCGTGAGGACAATCAATAGCCCCGTTTCCGGTGTCTATTCCCAGATGGTCGAAATATAAAGGGCTAACTGCGTGGAAAGTCCAAAATAGTAAATTTCAAATTTTGATCCATTCCCGTTGCCTTCAATGAATCGGTATTTGATAAATGTGGCCTGTACAGGGTTCCACCAGAAGTTTCATTTTCAACTTCCCTGAGTTTTCCAAGTTTTTAAAAAAAATGTCATGACCAATGACAATGTCAAAAATTGAGATATAAAGCAAAATCGACACAGGAAAATATTTTTGCAAAATTAACTAATGACAATTTTGTATTTGGAAAATGTGGAAAGTTTAGCAAATTTGTACTCTGAAACCATGGAAAATTTTACAATTTTGTCCTCGGAAAATGTGGAAAGTTTTGCAAATTTGTCCTCGGTAAACGTGGAAAATTTTGCAAATTTGACCTCAGAAAACGTGGGAAATTTTTCAATTTTGTCCTTGGAAAACGTTGGAAATTTTGCACATTTCTATTCGGAAAATGAGCCCCGAGATATAACCATATAGAAGCATTAATTTAGGATCGCAACAACATGACAAAGTTGAATTTCCCTGACTTTTTCAAAATAAAAAATTCTTCTCGGACTTTTCCAGACATTTTCAAGTTCCCTGACTTTTTCAGGTTTTCCAGGTCTGGGAGTACCCTGCAGTACATACGTACTTTAGAAAATATACATGTATACGTTTAAAAGTAGAAATTGTTAATTTAATGAGGATTCCCCAGCCGACTTTTTCTTGGGATTTAAAAAAAGCATGTCTGCCTATCGCATTTTCTGTTCAATGTTTTTGAAACAAGCATTAGACATGTTAGTTTCCATAAAATAACACCAAAAGTTCGTGCCATTGGATCTACTTTTGGGCAACCTTCAGCGCCATCTGAGGTTACGAACGTAGAAGTGATAGGAAAAGCCTTTCACGATGGATTTGTTTCGGTACTTATCAAGTTGGGGGTTCTTCGGTTTGCTTTTAGACAAAATCGAATGGCATCCTCGGCATCATTTTATAAAGAACAAAATCTAAGCTTTTTCGAAAAACACGAGATTAGTCATTGTTAAAGAAATGAGAAGAAAAAAAACTACCGGCGAATAAAAGTGTCAAGAAAGATTTAGGGTGATAGAGAGTGAAGGAAATGAAAGCAAAGGCGACACATTTGGGCCGTGCTAAAATCGAGGAGCTTATTTAGTATCTCAGCCCAGGTGAAAGAGAAAAAAATGAATAACGCGTCAGACTTGCATACTGGATACGTCTATCAAAATAAAAGAAAGAAGAAAAAAAACTCGCAACTCTATTATAGAAAATAAAAGCATTGAAATCCCCGGATTTAAATGTTTCCTGAAATCGTGTTTGAAGAAAGATGCAAGTTTTTATAATGTTGCGTTATTGTTTCGATTCTATATATGCATGCTTATTTTTTTTAAGAAACAACCTTTTAGGAACGCGCCTATTTTGATAAAATGCCACAAAGAAATACGACATGACGTAATAACTTCTAACGCTTCTCAGAAAAACAATTATCATTCCAGACAAGTTTATGACAATATATTCTAATGTTAACAACATATTTACGAATACGTGTTTACGATAAGTCAATGCCCGTATACGTAATACCAGTATAGTCACTCCGCAGCGCCAACTTTCCGACTAGCGAATGGACCTAACACTTCGTGTGAGAAAAAAATTTGCAGCAGACGACAAAAAGTAGGAAGCATCTGCTTTATCAAAACGCTATCACTCCTTTAAAACGGAGTGCTATATACTTAGCCAATTGGGCAGTATTGTGCAACCCTGTGGCTGTCTGTTATCCTATGTCGAGCGAGTTTCACCTCACGTACGATACGATCATATCCCGTCGGAAAGTATTGGGTCCATCCACTGAATTAATTCTGACCATACTGGTATTACGTATACTGTGGCCGATGTCTATAATTTACTTATCTAAAATAAATGTACAGCAAGTTATAATGACATTGTTAGGCGCGTTTTAGGTTAGTACTCAGTTTTCAGGACCGAGTACTGCATGTGGAGTGCAAGTTTCGTTCGATATATAATGAACCAATTGCAAGTTAAATTTTGAGGCATGCAACATTGCATGCTGCGTGAGTGACATACTAGTACATATGGGCTCACCGCAATTTATTTTCGAAAATGTTTCCCATAGAGTATATAATGTGCACGTATATGGCATTTTAATCGAGCTACATGTACAGTATACAGTATATACTGAACATAAATTCCATTATGCATACACGATACATGTATTAACGTGACGCAGTTTTAAATGCGAAATCGTGACCACATCAAGTTCATAAAATTTATTTATCGAATTTCTAAAAATCCTTCAAATTTAGTCATGCATGGCCGCAATTCAAGCCGGGATTGCATTGTTGCATATTTTCCGTCTATATAATTTATTAATTCCACAACATTTTATGACGGTGAGGGAACTACCGTAAACAGACGTAATTGCGAGGCAAAACCTCGTTAATTAAACGGCAAAAAATGTTTTATCAATTGCCAAAATCCAAATGCGCATCAATAACGCGAAGTTATTAAAAAATACTCAGTTACAATTATAATTGGTTACCGAATCACCGCATTTTCAGGTTGTTTTTCCAACGAATTGTTTTGTATTAGTCTTCATCGCATGGGTCATGATTGCTATCCAAAGAATCCTTCCAACTGACCCTGTACAAGAATGCAATAATGATTTTTGCGTATACTATAGGGAAACCTCAGTTATCGAATTTCATGAGATAATTGTTGTATGGTATTTTATAGGGGAATTGATAGCCTATTCACATCCACCAAATCCGTACCGTTATTACGTCACGTGCGTTGCGGAACTTTATAGCGTGACATCACGCCGCAGGTAAACATAGGCGTACCGGTTCGGGTTTAACGTTTTTGTTTTTTTCTATATACTTCTCCCAAATAACGATTAAACTTGATCAGACGGGAAAAGTTGGATCAACTTCAACTGGTACGGATGCGGTTGCGAATGTCGTATAAACGCCACTTAGCCCCGCCTACTGTCATGTGTGCATGCGCGTCAAACACGTGACTAATTACGGTACGGATTTGGTGGATATGAATAGCCCATAAGCGTATAAAATACCGTAAACACGGCATAAGCACAACCAGCACGTTTTCGGTGTAAAACAGCGCAAAAACACCACAAGGAGCAATTAATTGAACGTACACACACAAGACGAGGTCCGGATTGTCGAGCTTCTACTTTACTATACTCAGATTTAGTGACTTACATGTATTTTTAACAAAACCTTATACAGCTTGCAAATTCGTGCGCGTCAATGACGTAAGTCACACGTCCAATTAGTATACACGTATATCGATTGGTTCGATAAATTGCTCGTTGCTGGGTTTCCATCAAAAATGTCCATTGATTCTGGCAGATATATCATTCGTTATATTGCATGACTGGTACAAATATCTAACCAATTTCTTTCCAGAATATGTCGGGGTGTAGCGTAGAAGCATTATATATACGCTCAGCAAAAACGAATAAATTTCGGAGCTAAATATAGACGCGTGCATATGGGTCTACAAACAAATCTCCAACGCCATAATATACGAAAAATGGCTCCTGTTCCATTCTTAGGTAATAGCCATGTGGGAAATAACACATACTGCAGTATTAAAAACGCTGTTTTAGTAAGCGGCTTTTGCACTCCGACAGCTGGCAACTGAAAAGTTAGCCAAATACGCGACTTGCCATTTCAACCCACTATTCAAAAATTCAACAATGGCGCGGTATATTTATTCCGCAAATTATTCTCACGGTATTCAGATGATGGCTTTTCGTCTTATTCTTCGAGATAAGGCGCCCAGACATACATTCGGAGACTGAAAATGAAACTCGAGGGATTTAAAAGTTGGAGAAGAAAAAGCAAACAAGTCTAGCAACAGGGA
Organism: Ommatoiulus sabulosus; assembly: GCA_034697705.1. NCBI lineage: Eukaryota > Metazoa > Arthropoda > Diplopoda > Julida > Julidae > Ommatoiulus > Ommatoiulus sabulosus. The sequence continues at coordinate 330 of JAQGAO010008228.1, read as the reverse complement.
TAAATTCGTTTCTGGGTCATCCATAAAGAAATTCGGAAAATGACAGACATTTATTGCCTCCCCACACGAAGTGGCCTTCGAATCAATGTTACATATACTGTAAAAACCCGTTCAAAATTAGAAATAAACTCCTGATAAGAATAATGCATACCTACCCAGGGTGACAACAAAATTTTCATTTTCAATTTCCCTGACTTTTTCCGGACTAAAATCCAAAATTCCCCGACCTGCAAAACTTACTCGTTAATTCATGTCAATTTTTTTGTCATAATGAAAAATAAAATAACAATTGCAATGAGAAGCTTGGCAAAACACTAGATTTTGTTACAA
>JAQGAO010008227.1:0-10538 GCA_034697705.1 Ommatoiulus sabulosus | reverse complement strand
ACCGCGTTCTATATACTGGATTTCGAAATAGGGGGGCTTTTTTACGACTCGGCCACCAGGGGGAGTTGAACGCAAACAAGCCGGGAAAAATTGTTCATTAAAAACACTCGCCTATGTGGCTTCCATATATTTTTTTAATAATTGCTTTATTTTTTGGTTCGGGGGAAATGATGTTGTAATTTTTAATGGCTGGTGTTTATAGAAGTTTTGGTTTATCTGAAAATTGCGAGACTTATGGCTTTTTTCTTTTAGTTCTTTTAGGGGTTTTTATAAGGCGTTTGTGTTGTCAGTAAAGTAGATACATTATTATAAGTTAGATGGATGTGCAGTGGAACCACTATACCGGAATAACTCGTTTAATACGAATTTTCGAGATAGTAGACAGGGTATATACCCCTAAAACCCATGGAAAAGTCAGGGAACTTGAAAATGTCTGGAAAAGTCAGGGAACCGGAAAATGACTGGAAAAGTCAGGGAAGAATGGCTTATTTTAGAAAAGTCAGGGAAATTCAACGTATACCTACGTGGTAAAATGATCAAAATAATATGACGTCATTACCAGAAAAAAATGACGTCATTTTTTGGCCAAAAAGTGACCACTCTAAAACAGGTCTTAAAATGACGTTATTTTTTTATCATTTTTCGCCCAAAAAATGACCCCTTAAAACCTGGAAAAGTCAGGGAAGTTGAAAATGTCTGGAAAAGTCAGGGAAGAATGGCTTATTTTGAAAAAGTCAGGGAAATTCAACGTATACCTATGCGTAGAAACATGACCAAAAATGGCGTCAATTACCAGAAACATGAATGATTTTTTTTGATCATTTTTTGCCCAAAAAATGATCCCTCAAAACCTGGAAAAGTCAGGGAACTTGAAAATGTCTGGAGAAGTCAGGGAAGAATGGCTTGTTTTGAAAACGTCAGGGAAATTTAGGGTATACCTACGTAGCAAAATGACCAAAAAATGACGTCAATTACCAGAAAAATGACGCCATTTTTTGGTCATTTTTCGCCAAAAACTGACCACTCTAAAACAGGTCTTAAAATAACGTCATTTTTTGGCCATCTTGATAGGTGGGTGGTTATCGTGGACTTAGATTTCGGATATACATGGAAAAGTCAGGGAACTTGAAAATGACCTGGAAAAGTCAGGGAACAATGATTTATTTTGATAAAGTCAGGGAAATTCAACGCAGTCATGGCGATCTAAATTAATACGTTTACAAGGTTAGCACAGGGCCATTTTCCAAGTAGAAATTTGGAAAAAATGTCCACATTTTCTGAGTATTAATTTGCAAAATTTTCCGAGTAGATATTTGCAAAATTTTCCACGTGTTCCAGAGTTCAAATTAGCAAAATTTTCCACGTTTTCCATGTACAAATTTACAGTTTCCCACGTTTTCTGAGTATTCATTTGCAAAATTTTCCACGTTTTTCTAGTACAAATTTGCAAACTTTTCCACGTTTTCCGAGTACAATTTAGGAAAATTTTCCACGTTTTCCATGTACAAATTTACACAATTTCTCACGTTTTCTGAGTATTAATTTGCAAAATTTCACACGTTTTCCGAGTATTAATTTGCAAAATTTTCCACGCTTTTCTAGTACAAATTTGCAAACGTTTCCACGTTTTCCGAGTACAATTTAGGAAAATTTTCCACGTTTTCTATGTACAAATTTACACAATTTCTGACGTTTTCTGAGTATTAATTTCCAAAATTTCACACGTTTTCCGAGTTTACATTAATTAGAAAAGATTTTCCGCATTTTCCGAGGTTAAAATTGCAACAAATTTTCCGAGCACACATTTGTAACATTTTCCGAATACATAATTTTTTTCATTTTAAAAAATTTTCATGCAATTTTTTTCAATTTTTAAAAAAAAACTATGTTAATTTTCAAAATTGTCGTTAATCATTTTAAAAAAATATTTTTCAGTGTCAATTTGTGGAAAATATGACAATTTTTCACGTTAATATTCATCTTTACTTATTAATTTTTAACGTTGTCATTGGTCAGGGAATTTTTTTTCAAACCTGGAAAAGTCAGGGAAGTTAAAAAGGAAATTTCTGGGGGAACCTGATATTTAATCGAAAAAATGTGTAATTTCTATTTTTGCGAATTTTGTGTCATTTTAAAATATATTTATCTATTAATTAAGTACGTATAACGTGTTTCCGAACTTGTATTTTTCCTATAGCAAACATTGGGAACTCTATTCCCGAAATGTTTTTAATTTGTTTCGACACGTACCCCCCTTGCCGGGCCACTTTTTTTTATTTCAGGATGGGCTAATTATAGACCCTGGCTGGATTTTCCTACGTGTTTTTTTTTATTATTTATTTACTCGGCTTAAACTCTAACATTTGTTGATAAGTTATCTCTTAATTTATTCACGAACTGCTTTTTTTGCATTTTTAATCGAGGCCATCTTGGAAATTTCACGCGGCGTTGCCACCCCTCGAAATGCAAATTTAATCCATTATTATTTTTCTATATTTCGTTTATTATTATTATTTTTTTTTTCGTATTTTGGTTTTAAATTATTAGCGAGATTCGATCTTTTTTTTTTTAAATTTGTTTTTTTTTTGGGTGTAATCTCGTCCTTTATGGCTCGGTATCCTTGACGCTTTATAATTAGAATTGAATTCAACTTCCGGTTGCATGGGATGGGTCGACCTTGCACCAACGTGCCTGCCCTTTGACCTCGCGCTTAAATTAAAGCTAGTCGGAAATTGCGCGAGCCGATCTAGCGCCATCTAACGTGCGTTTATATACTCGGTGCTGACGAAAAAAATTTTGGTTTTTTTAAATTGTCAGAATAATTTTCTTTTCCATGAAAATGTTTCAAAATAATTAGTTTATTTCCATGAAAATTGTCACCAAATTTAGGTCTTTTTTCTATGAAATGTTTTCAAAATAATTAGTTTATTTCCATGAAAATGTTTCAAAATAATTTCCATTAAAATTGTCAAAACACTAGTTTGTTCAATGGAAATTTTCAAAATAATTAGTTTTATTTCCATGAAATTTTTTCAAAATAATTAGTGTTATTTCCATGAAAAGTTGTCAAAAAAAATTACTTTTACATGAAAGTGGTATCAAAAATTAATTTTTTCCATGAAGATTATCAAGAATAGTTTTTCCATTAAAATTGTCTAAACACTAGTTTGTTCAATGGAAATTTTCAAATTATTAGTGGTTTCGATGGAAATTGTCCAAAAATTAGGTTGTTTTTCCATGAAAATTGTCAAAAAAAATTGTTGTATTTATAAAAATTGTCAACATTTTTTTTTTAAATAAAATTGTCAAAAGTCGTTTTTTTAATAAAATTGGCAACAATTTTTTTTTATAAAATTGTCAGCAAATTTTTTTTTCAATATAATTGTCAACAATTTATTTTTTAATGAAATTGTCAACAATTCCTTTTTTTAATAAAATTGTCAACATTTTTTTTAAAATAAAATTGTCAACAATTGTTGTTTTTTTTAAATAAAATTGTCATAAATTTTTTTTTTCAATAAAATTGTCATAAATTTGTTTTTTTTTTTTGCCCATGAAAATTGCCACCAATTGTCAATGTTTTTTTTCCATGATTTCCAAAAAAAACTGATACAAATTACAATTCTTTCCAAAAATTGACGAACAAAATGCAATGTTTCCAAAAGTTACAAAATGCTATTTTTCCCCCGTAAATCTGAGAGAATGTCATTTCAGTTCGTAAATATGAGAGAACGTGTCATTTCTGTTGGTAAATCTAAGGTAACGCGTCATTTGTTTTCGTAAATGTGAGGGGAACGTGTCATTTTAGTTCGTAAATCTGAGAAAAAACGTAATTTGAGTTCGTAAGTCTGAGTGAATGCGTCATTTTTGTTCGTTAATATGAGGGAACGTGTCATATTTTAGTTCGTAAAAAGATTGCTTTCGTAAATGGGAGTTGCGTAAAAACGCGAGTCCGACTGTACCTTTTTTCGATCGGAAGTGAGAAAGTTGTGTCGGTCACTAAGTCACTAAGTGCCATTTCCTGCGTGACTCGCATTACAACACGCACACGTGACACGTCCATGTATTGTAATAAAATGCACTTTTATTATTTCCTCTATTCATATCGTCGATCCGGATGGATGGATGATCACGTGACGGGAGACACTTTGTGTACGCCCGATGACGAAGCCAAATTCTACTAAAAAATGATGGCGACCTACATTTAGAGGTCGAAGGTCAGCGTCACACCTCGATAATCGAGCTCGCGCCTAATATTTACGGGGTCGCTGGGTGGCGCCATCTATGGCTCTCGTACGCGTCTATTGTTGAATCCGATCCAATGCGGGGACGTTCCCCGGGGAAATGAATTTTGGAATACTATGTGGTATATACCCCACTCCTGGAAAAGTCAAGGAACTTGGAAATATCTGGTAAAGTCAGGGAAGAATGACTTATTTGGAAAAAATGAGTACAAATTTACAACATTTTCCACGTTTTCAGAGTACAAATTTGCAAATTTTATTTCGTTTTCAGAGTACAAATGTACACAATTTAACCACAGTTTCCGAGTACAAATTTACAAAAATATTCACGTTTTTCGAGAAGAAATTTTCCACGTTTTCCGAGTGCAAATGTGCAAAATTTTCCACGTTTTCCGAGTCAAATTTATACAATTTTCCACGTTTTCCGAGGACAAATTTGCAAAAATTGTCACGTTTTCCGAGTGCAAATTTGCAAAAACTGCCCACGTTTTCCGAGTGCAAATTTACAAAATTTCACGTTTTTCGAGTGCAAATTTGCAAAAATTTCCACGTTTTCCGAACGCAAATATGCAAAATTTTCCACATTTTCCGAGTACAAATTTTCAACATTTTCCGAGTACAAATTTGCCAAACTTTCTACATTATTTTTTCAAGCTAATTTTTAACATTTTTTGAAATTTTTCCATTTTAATTTTGAAAAAGTTTCATAAGTTTTGGAAAAGTTTTGAACAGGTTTTTACAATTTTTGCAAAACTGTGGATAATTTAGGCATATTTGTCAATTTTAACATTGGCATTGGTCATTGATAAATTAGTTTGAAAACCTGGAAAAGTCAGGGAAGTTGAGTACATGAAATTTCTCGGGGAATTAACCTTGTAAGGGATTTGTTTACGTCGTCAGGTGGCGCTGCACTCCGCGCGTTGAATCGAAGGTCACGTGGCGTACAATTGGCGTTTTATTAAGGCTTGAAATAACTTTTTAAAAAAGCCTTTTTTGGTATTTATTTCGATATTTGGTAAATATTTGCTTTTAGGTGAACTCGTATCCACCTCTGTCGCAGGTGCGCTAGCGTATTTCCGTCCAAGGACGACGTTCCTTCCGGCCACCACATGTGCTTCCGTTTCCGCCTAAAATAGCTTTTCCGGGTGCAACCGCTCCAATCTTAAATTGAGTTTGAAATACGGTCCAACTTTCGTTAAAACGAATCTAAAAGGACCTTCAAATTTGTTCGTTTTAAACTGTATAGTTCGTATTATCGGTTTTTTTCGAATCGTCTAATGTTCGTTTTAACGAAACGTAGCGGGAATTCTGGTGGAAATCGAAAATTCCGCCTCGTTAAGACGAATCTGAAGGGATGTCAACGTTCGTTCGTTTAACACCGTAGTTCGTATTATCGGGACTCGGACAAAAACACGAAAAAAGAACTAAATTTTGTTGAAATTTGTTTGGTATACGTTTAAACCGTAGTTCGTATTATCGGAAGTCAGACAAAACATTATTTCAACGAGAAAGAAGTAAATTCTATTGAACTTTGTTCGTTTAAACCGTTTAGTTCGTATTATCGGAAGTCGAACAAAACATGTTAATAACGAGAAAAACTAAAATTTGTCAAAAATTTGTTCGTTTAAACCGTATATATAGTTCGTATTATCAGAAGTCGAACAAAACATGATAACTATATATGAAGAACTAACATTTGTTCGTTTAAATCGTTTAAGTTCGTATTATCGGATTAAGTCGAACAAAATAGGAGGGCAGTTCGCTATATCAGAAATTCGTATTAAGCGAGGTTTTTTTCCCGTTGTATCCGATCGCTGAAAGGCGTAATTCGCTCGGGGATTTGGAATGCGCTGACGAGCGTAATTATAATACACTCGTAATTAAACGTAATTATAGCGTAATTACTTAATTAGGAAATGGAATTAGGCTGAATAGAACAATGGCGGAAATTGCGGGAAATTATAACGCGAAATTCCTCGCTCACGTTTATTACAGGAAATGTAGCGCTATGTTTTAACATCGCGGATTCCATCCGGTATACAAACCGGAAGTCTCTTAATTTCGGAAGTGAACGCGGAAGTAATTTAAGGAATTTCTTAAAAACGTTTATTGATATTTATGTAAATATCATTACGTACAGTAATTAAGGAATATGCGTCCTTTTTTATGCTATAGTCGCATATTTATGGGAACTTTCTTTTTGACGAACGTTGTATTTTACGAACTTTTTTTTCTGTACAAATGTGCGCAAATTTTCAAATTTTTCAACTTTTTTCGACAGCAATTTACAACAATTTCAGAGGACAAATTTGCCAAATTTTCAACATTGTTTAGAGGCAAGTTTCCAAAAATTTTCTTCTGTTTTCGAGGGAAAAAATAGAAAAATGTTCAACAATATTTAGACGACAAATTTGCAAACAGTGTAGAGGACAAATTTTCCATCTGTTTTCGAGTACAAATTTGCAAAATTTTCAACACTTTTAGAGTACGAATTTTGTACATTTTCCGAATAAAATGTTTTCCTATTTTGAAAAATGTTCACGCAATTTTTGTAATTTTTTTAAAAAAAATGTATACCAGGGTTCCCCCAGACCTGGAAAACCTGGAAAAGTCAGGGAACTTGAATATGACCTGGAAAAGTCAGGGAAGAATGGTTTAGCTTAAAAAAGTCAGGGAAATTCAACGCAGTCATGGCGATCTAAAATTAATTCGTCTCGAAGGTTAGACCAGGGCCCATTTTCCAAGTAGAAATTTTGAAATGATTTCCACGTTTTCTGAGTATTAATTTGCAAAATTGTCCACGTTTTTTGGGTACAAATTTGCGCAAATTTTCCACGTTTTCTTGGTACAAATTTGCAAAATTTCCCAACCAAGTAGATATTTTCCAAGTTCAAATTAGAAAAAATTTCCACGTTTTCCATGTACAAATCTACACAATGTCCCACGTTTTCTGAGTATTAATTTTCAAAATTTTCCACGTGTTTTGAGTTTGCAAAATTTTGCACGTGTTTTTTAATTTTTTAAAAAATTTCGGTTAATTTTCAAAATTGTCGCTGGTCAATTTAAAAAAAAAAATTTTCAGTGTCAATTTCGGAAAAGACGACAATTTTTCACGTTGTCATTGGTCAGGGAAGTTGAAAATGAAATTTCTGGGGGAACCCTGACCTGGAAAAGTCAGGAAAATGACAGAAGTTGAACATGGAATTTCTGGGGGATTAACCCTGAAGAAACATGATTTCAATCAAAAGAACTAAATGTTAAAAACAAAATTTGAAAACGTATTCTCGCGCTACGTCTTATCTAGAAGTACGCGTGATCTGGAAGGTTTTGGATTTAATCCGTGACAATTGTCGGAACCTAAACCCGCGGATGCGGGATCCCTCCCTAATTTCCGGCAAAGTTGGGCGTAAATGCACGCTAGCGGTTAGTAATTGGTTCTTATGTCTCGTCTTCTCCAGATGCCTCCCAGTCCAAGCGTTAGCCATCAGTCTTATTCCAATCACCCACCACCTCCTGTCTATCAACAACAACAACAACAACAGCAGCAGCAGCAGGGCCTGGGCTCCCTCCCCCCTCCTTCGCAATCTTCCGCGCCGCTGGGCAGCTTCAATCAGAGGATGCGTTTCGCGGGTCAAAATCCTCTCTCGTCTCAGATGATGCTTAACATGCAGAGGCCATCCCCGGGCAGCGCCGGCGTTCCTCAGTACGCTCCCAACGTTTCCCTCGCGGGCATGGGTCCTCAACAGAACGTTAGGCCGCCTCCCATCATGCATCCTCGTCGGCCGCCGAAGCACTCCCTCCAACAACAACAGCAGCAGCAGCAACAAAACCAGCAGACGCTGTCTCAGCGCCGCATGATGAGCAGTCAGCAGCAACAGCAACTGTTGATGCAGCAGCAAGCGGAACAGTTGAGTCCGACCGGCTACGACAACATGGCCGAGCTGCTTAATTCCCCCGCCGCGCCTAACGTTACGCTGCAGGTAAGGACGCACTCTCCTTCGCCCAATGATTCCAATGTTTCTTGTCAATGGCTTTACCCGAGTACAAACACTTACCCGTTTGTGGCCCAGCAGAGGTCCTCCAACAGCAACATCCCCGATTCCCAGCTCTCGCCCGGCTACGGAGGAAGTCTCATCGTGGGCCAGCAGCAGCCCCAACCCACTTCCTCCTCCTCCTCCTCTTCCGCTTCCTCTCAGCAGCAGATTTCGCCCGGGGCGGCGAGGATGTCCTCCCAGCTGCAGGCGCCGTACTCCCCCCACTCGCAGATGGCCTCTCCGTTGCCCTTCCCGGCACCCCACGTCGCCAACGCTTACAGCCCTCAGCAGGGTCAGCAACAGCAGGCGCGACTCTCCCCGCACCCCCAAGCCAACATGCCTTCCTATTCCCAGCAGCAACAGTCCGCCCTCTCCCAACTCTCTCCCAGAATAACCACCCCTCACCCCCAACAACAACAACAACAGCAGCAGCAGCAACAGCCTTTTCCTTCGTCCCAACTGTCGCCGCAACCTCAGTCCGGCAACGCTTCGGGAGCTCAGTCCAACCAAGTCAGTTGGGCTCAAGCCGCCAGGAATAATCCCAACCTGCAGCAGAATAATCCGATGCTGAATGCTCAATTGTCGCAGGTACGTTCCGAATTCTGATGGCGTGTTTTTCCGTTCTTTGTTCCTTTTCGTGACCTCCTTGCTGGGTCTCGGTGACAACTGTTACCCGCAATATGAAGTGCTTTTTTTCTCGTGTCTCGTATACTCTTTATCACGGATTGTTACGTTTGACTTTCCTCCAGAAAATTTAACCGGAACTTAATGTTTTCAGTTTCTCTGCATGTCGCCGGAGGTTGACCACGGTAACCTGCCAGCGCCTCATCCTCCTCAGCAACAACAACAGCAGCAGCAACAACAACAACAGCAGCAGCAAAACGCTTACGCCGGTCAAGTGCGCTTTTCTCAGCCTCCGCGCCAGCAGCATCCTCAAGGAGTCGGAGTTCGTTCCATGCCCAGTCCGGGCACGCCCGGATCCATCGGCCATCAGAACCCTTTTCCCGACCAGCAGCACTTCGCCCAAGCTCCTCCAACGGGTCAACCCAATCCTCAGGTGGCGCTCTATCAACAGCAGCAGCAGCAACAAGTGAGGATGCAGAGGGCGGTGTCCGTTCCGGGTCAAATGCCAGGTGAGAACTTTGAGTATCTCGTTGCTGCTTTCGCATCAACTAGTCGTTAACACGGACTGACCGCTCCAATGTCCTTTCCGTTTTGACTTTTCAGGACGCGTGATGTCGCCTCGCGCGTCTCATTTCGCGCCTTCCTCGGATCCGTTGCTGTCTCCCGGCCAGCAGATGAGTCCTTCGTTTCCTACCTCCGGTCTGTCTCAGTCCTACTCGATGGCGGCCAGCAGTGTTCCTCAGAGCGCGCCTCCTCCCAGTTACAGCACGAGTAGCGTGGGCAATCCCCACAACGAGCGCACTCACTTTCCGTTCGACGATCAGAGCCTTCACGTCTTCGGAGGCAACGGCGGACCGCAGATGGACCGTGGCCCCGCGGGCATGTCGGCCTTCGTCCGCCGCGAGCTCCGCAACCACGTCGGAGCGCGCACCCAGCAACAGCAAGGGCAGGTGGGTATTCGGGCTCGGGTCGATTTACTGCTCCGATCCGATCCGATCATTGACCCCGCGTCTGTCGTTGCAGGGCCAGCAGCTCTTGGCTCAAACCATGGCAGGGTCTGGGGCACCGAACAATACGTCCATGCTCCAACAGGATTTCGACGTTTTGGCGCACCAACTGGATCTACCGACAGGTGAGAAAACCGGAGAACGGGAACCTTCGGAAGGCGGTCGGCGAGGGTGAACTGACCGCCGAGTGAATGGAACGGGGGATGTCGTTCTATTTCGATATTTTTCAGGGTTTTAACGCTCTTTCCGTTGGATCGTTTAGGGGACGGTCAGTCCAAGTCTCCTGGTTTGTTCAATCAATCCATGATGAATCTGGCAGGTGGTAGCGACGGAGATCTAGGCGGTGCCGGCAACGGAAATAACGGCAACCGTCAAGCGCCGCCTCAGCAGCACAATTCCAGGGTAAGTCCTCACGCCCGCTAGGGTCGTTGGTAAATTTTAGCGTTTTGAATTCTATCGTTTGTACGGTAAGTATATCCTCCGGGGTTAAATGCTAGTCCTTCTTTAGAGTCCCTGAAGGGTTGCTACCGAACTGAGAAGTCAGGGATGGTGAGCAGGGTTCCCCCAGACCTGGAAAACCTGGAAAAGTCAGGGAACTTGAAAATGACACCGGAAACAGTCAGGGAAGA
>JAQGAO010008226.1:0-10541 GCA_034697705.1 Ommatoiulus sabulosus | reverse complement strand
AGCCTGAAGGACAATTTCGCCTCTTTGTGCCCTATTCCCGGCCGCCCTTTGATCATGGGTTCCTTGTTCATGACCCAAAAAGAGCATGGAATTTTTAGAGGGTAAAGAAAAAAAATCGAACTTCTTTTGTTTTTCTGAAATTTAAACCAAATCCAATTCAAAGATTCTCATTGGTCAATAGTTTCTTTGATGCAATGATCCTCATTATCACTTGCAGGAATGTGGATTAAACTCAAAAAAGGTTAGAGAAAAGGGGCTAGTTTTCAGGGATGGGATCCTATATTCAGGTCAATGTATCTTTTATGCCCCCTTTGATTTGCCGCCCTTGTGAGAAGACCATGTAGACTATGTTGTGCACACCCTGCTGCCTTGGACAATTTTTAAAAGAAAATTTTAAATTTAAAGTTTTTTAAAAAAAATTTCAAAATTTTTCCACCCCCTAGTGTAAATATTCCCCCCCATTATGCACGGCGCTGAAGCTGAGCAAGGTATTACGTGTTGTGTCACCAAGCCCATACTAAGGGGTGGGATTTGTTACACCATTTTAACATTTTATTGCAGGAAAACATTACCGTTAGGTTTTATTGCTTGTTGGCATATTTGGCAACAACAAGTGTCAAGTTGCAGGGCCTGCTAATGTATTTATTGCATCCTATAGGATGCAAAAACACATCTGCAGGACTCCACTGCCCATCCTTCCAAGTTAATGTCTTTTCTTACACTCGCCATATACCTATATTTTAAATACGCCACGACTTTTTGGAGTTAGGGGTTCAAGCACAACATTTTTCTCTTTTCGTTTTTTGAACGTTTTACTCAAAGGTCCAAATTTTCATGCCATTTTCAAAGTATTCAAAAGTTGCTATTTCCTGGAAAAATGGTCTCCTGGTCCAATACAATGGCAAAAATTTTACTGTGGATTAGTGCTGTGCAATGTGGATCGATATTGAGTCCACTGACCCCTACCCTCTGTGGAAAACTGACAGTGGGAAATTCATGACCCCTTCCTCTTCCCACTAATTAACTGTCCACGTGGAAAATGCACAGCCTAAAAATACCTGCAAATTCCACGCAGTTTTAGAAAATTCAAGTAAACTGTAGTTCACTGCATAACGATCGAGGCCGACTGAAATTTTGTAAAATATCATCTGGGGGCAAGGATTTGAGTCCAGCCTGTTGGATGCATTAGGGGTACTCTACTAACTCAAGACAGAATTAAAGGGCATTTTTGGCAGCCATGAAGTCATCCACGTGTGCAAATGGAATGCATTATTATACTGCAATTCACCTTGAGTGGATTTATTTGAATCTATATTGACTTCACGACTGCTAACAGTACCCTTTGTAAAGCTTCAGGACGTCTGAGTTCAAAAAAGTTTCAATCAGGATGTGAATCTGCAATATCTTGCTTGTCGGCAAATTCAATCAAGCCAACTGGGTCGTACGGTACGTTTTATATGGCCCTAGATCGGCCCCTTAATAATTGCTCTCCACGATTTGGTCACGCTTGATCTTTGAGCTCCTTGATGTTACAAAGAAATAACTGTATATATAGTCCACTGCATGATACATGTACGTCACACACACACACAGTACGTGGAAGATACAAATAAAAGTTGACTTCCAATTTTCTAAAAATATCATTTTAGGATACCCGCGATTAGATTTGAGCCCAGCATATCGGATGCATTAGGGGTACGTGCTCAATTGACTCAAGACAGAATATTTTACGAAGGGCATTTTTGGCAGTCAAATCGAATTTATAGAAAATGCTTGAAATATTTTAAAATAGAAAAAGATCAGGTGAAGGATTAATTTTGGATCCCGATTATGGTACGTGCCCATGGCAGTTCAGGAAAACTGAATTAAGTCTCCCATCCTGGAACAATACAATGCCAAAAATGTTACTGTGGATTAGTGGTATACTATGGAATTGAGTCCACTCCACACGTTCGACAATGTGGGAAATTCTTGACCCCTTCCTCATCCCCAGGACCCCTAATTAACTGTCCACGTGGAAAATGCGCAGCTTTAAGATATAGATTTAGACTAAATTCAAAATCAAAACTTTAATTGTGAAGTTTGAGGAAATACAATAATACACTGAGATCACTGCATGTTGTGGCAGATACAACAATAAAAGCAGTGCCGACTTTCAATTTTGTAAAAATATCCTTTTAGGATCGATACCCGCGACTAGATTTGAGCCCATCAGCATGTCGGATGCACTAAGGGCAGTGATGGGTACTCAACAAAAAGACTATTTTACGAAGGGCGCATTTTTGGCAATCATGTCGAAGCCACGTTAGAATTCACCTTAGTGAATTTATTTGAATTGATTTTCATTTTTACGACTCCTAATAGTGCCCTTTGTAAAGCTTCAGTCTGAGGGCATGAAAAGTAGTTTAAATCATGATGTGAATCTGCATTATCTTGCATGTCTTCATAGTGTAAATTCAATCAATTAGCCAACTACATGTACACTGTACATGGTACGTTTTATGGCCCTAGATCGGCCACTTAAATTGTTCTCTATGATTTAGTCATAGTATAATTTCCTGCGATGATTTGGTCAAGCTTGACCTTTGAGCTCTTTGATATACAAATAAATAAACCTTGACCCATTCCAATGCCACCAGCTAGGCTTCAGGCCATGCAGCTGCCACATTAAATAGCATCAGCTAGGAATACATATCGAATTTGAAAGAATTAAGTCGTGACAGTTAGATAAGCTCAATCGAACATGGTTAATTTCCTTAACAAACACGGTAAAACACCGTTATCACATCAACAAATAATAAAAATTAACGATTAAGCTACTAGCTAGTACAGTCGATATGGCATGCACGTACTACAATCATCAAGCTCGCATTAAATCGCCGCAAAATGGGCTGGTGGATGAAATAAAGCAACAAACAAGAACGCCACCGAATGCAAAATTTACCTTAGTTCACAAAATGTTTCAAAACCGAAATTCATTTCGCCCAGTTTTCACCGAAAAAACTAGCCCTGACAATCAGCTGATAATCACCCTAATCGCTGGTGACACCTATGGGTACGTTCATAAAGAGCTTTTTTTAAGGCTTTTTTTTTCAGTGTCGCTTAGAGGTAAGCGTCTGCAATACCACTAAGCGACGCTGCTTTAAAGCCACCTTTAAAAAAGCTCTTTATGAACGTACCCTATGTAGGCTCTCTAGTGCTCTCTAAAGTTACACCGGTCTCGAACGCCCCCTGGCGGGAGGCGAGCGCGCGCTGCTTGAGTCACCGCATCACAATGTATACACCACAAATATGACCGCATTGTGGTCACTGCTAGTAATCCCAGGATGTCCCAGATTTCGTTGCCATTGGGCTGCAAGCTACTAAGTGGTCCAATGATACCCTGGTTGAAGGTATAAAAGAATTTTCTCAGGTAGAAAATCGTATTTTTAATCGAAGTTCTGTCGAGACCGGACCGTTCTACTGACACTCTTCCCCTTGCACGGGATCACAGTTATTTTATTCATCGGGCGCGTTCGGATTGCTGTTGACGGCTAGCTCTCTTATTTATTCTTTCGGGACTTGTACGCAACCACAGTGGATTTATTTTAAAAAAGGAGAAATTACTGTCAAGGATTTTACTAATCGAAGAAGAAATATGAAGAATTTTCTGGACGGTGATGTCTGCAGACATATGGTCGAGGTTCTACAAGGTGTTGATGAAAGTAGTGCGGGCGTGGATAATGAACAAAACTTTGAAGAGAAATTTCGAGTGGATCGCAAAAAGTTGGAATTAATGTTGCAAGGTAAGAAAACTTTTTTTTTTTTAAATAGTAAATAATATTGCTAATGTGTAGAACTTGATATCTATCTTATTCCGATTGTCGCTGAAAAATGTCCTATCTATTTGAATATGCATGCTTTCATTTTTGTTTTTTCGGAAAATTATATTATCAAAAACAAATATAGGCCTATATCCCGAATCTCGTAGAAAAATGTAGCTTTTCCGCAGTTTGGCAATTCGGACCGAAACAAAGGAAAAAGTCACGTGTCTATTTCCACACACTCAGATTTACCTACGCCTACCTGAGAAAATAGTCCGCGTATTTTTTTTTTATTTTTCTGAAAGATATTACGAATTTGAGGTACACAAAATCTCCCGAATCTCGTGGAAAAATATGCAAAGTTTGGCAATTCGGATCGAAACAAAGAAAAAAAGTCCATTAGTAATGACGGTGTGCATCTTTAATCCTTCCATTAGTATTGACCATGTAGGCTGCCCACGTCATTAATCTGGTCATTAGTATTGACCATGTAGTTTATCCATATAAATAACTTGAACTTTAAATTTCGCGCGCCACGCACACCTTGCTCCAATTAGCGCCACTACCTGCACGCGCATGCGCAGAATGATTGCGAAAAGTGGTTTCCGCATTTTTTTTTTGAATGGAGATTTAAAATGACCGTGTAGGGTTGTAATGTGATGAAATATAATGATGCAACCTTTTTAAGGTGATTGTAATTAGTGTACAGTTCCCTTAATTTAACCATGCCAAGTTTAACTTGTGTTCATGCGCCCAGCATGCGGGCCTCCGCGGTCCTGGAAAATAGACAATTGCAAAAGAAAAAAGTCAAATGAAAATAAACATTGGTCCATTTCTGTCATTATTTTTCTAGTAATTTGATCTCCTTTCTTTCGCTTTCAATGCTTTTTTCTGTTTCGTGCGGACAGTCTCGTGCTCGTAAATCAGACATGGTGCCTGGAAGTGCGTCTCTTGAAAATGGCATCGGATTTCAGCAATAAATAGCGCGAATAAGCAGGAAGTGAGAGTCCGATGAAGACCAAACTTTTTATAGATCTTGATTTTATGACAGTTCATAAACCGGGCGATTTTCGGGGGTCGTGGCAGCACTTGGCTTTTATTTCTTCTCAAAGTACATAATGTTTTGACATAATGGTTACAAAAATAATGGTTAGGGAAATTTGCTTGAGAACCTTTAAAAATCAGTGAAAGTACGGAAGTTTGATATGAAAATTATGTTGGTACCCTTAATAATTTTTGCATTTAACAATGCAAAATGTTTCGAAATGTAATTCATTAGTCAAGAGTTCCAAAAACTAATTTCGTTTGAAATCTAGGGCAACTGATGCATACTGTATATAGAAACATTGACAATGAACATTCGAAAAGTCACGTGGCAATGCCCCTAAGGGACATACCTTGAAATTTCATCATAGCATAAACGGGGGAATATACAACTACAGTAGGTCTACAGAGGACCATTTGGAAGTTTGAGAACTGAAAATAAATGAATTGAGATATGATACCCGGGTTCATTGTCACGTCTGTTTGATGCCCTTCCAATTTGCCTAAGGGTAAATACCTGGCAATTTTACCATGGCATAAACGGGGGACTATAGGATTAGAACAGGACCATTTGGAATTTTGAGAATTGAAAATAAATGAATTGAGAAATGATACCCGGGATCATTGTCACGTCTTTTTTTTATGCCCTTCCAAGTTGATCAGTTTCAAGTTATATACTGTGACTTTGATTTATTTTCACCTTGAAGTACGACTCTACTATACTACATGTAGTAATTTAAAATTGCCTTTTTTAAATACTCAGAAAGTTTAGCTTTACGAATCGTACTTTGGCAGTCGTAAAATCGCAACTAATTGTTTTGTAAAAATCTTACTCAATGGTAAATCATTCATGATGATCTCGTATACAGGTGATTTCACCACTGCTAAAGTACGATATTCGTAAAGACCCTACTAATTTATGATTTTTATATGGCATTTTTTGGCATTGATAATGGAGTTTGTCACTAATAATGCATTGTTTTGGTTTGTTTGAAACTGTCAATGACGTTTAATTAATTTTGTTTTTTGATAACGCGCAATGGCACACGACCAACACAATGAACCATCCCGGACGATTTTCCAAACAATCCTTGAAGATAACAATAGTTTGACGCATTTTGTCATCTGAAAATAGGAGTGCTCGGACAGAACTACGAATGGCACTTTTAGCAGTCGGAAATCACGTGTGCCTAAGAAACGCATTGTTTCAGAAAAAAAATTTCAACCAATTGGCACACGACTGCCAAAAATGGCATTCGTATAAAGCTTCTGAGTACATTCCTAATAAGTCCACCACTTGATCATGGGGATTTGTTTGGGAATGGCTTTTTTGCGAAATTCCAAACAAATACAAACCAAAAACAAATAACAAACCTTTATATACGGGTACTTTTTACAAAGTCATTTTTGAAACTAGCTAGCCAGATAAGGCCGTCGCACACGAGGCAATTTTTTGACACATTCTGGCAATTAAAGGCATGTTCAAAAAGTTTTGGAATGTGAATTATGAAAAATCCAATGTTTTAATTTGTCAATTTTAAAAATATACGTAAATGAAGTATAATTATATACCTTCAGTTTGAAATTACATTTTTTAAAAGCTATGGTTATAGTAAAATGCTCAGAAATATGCGTCTATGACGGCCTTTAAAACACATTAAATTAAGTTTTCTGAATCTTAAGTATAGTGTTTTCTGATGGTCAATAAACTTAAAATCATTTTTTTTCTAAACAAATGACGAATTTTCAAAAAGTATACAAATGTTTTCGGAAAAAAAGTACGTCTGTTTAATGCAGTTGTAATGTCTTCTCATGCAGTTGTATTTGCAGTATAATTGTTTACATCAATATCATACTTGAGGACTTAAAAGTTCGCAGAAGTAAATTGCATTAATAAACTTAATAATTTCCACAAAAAAAAAACATTTCTGAAACTCGCAAGAAATTTTTATGCAGATATTGAAAATTTTAATTTTTCCTCTTTACAATTTTTTTGCCAATTTTGTGGAAGTGATCTAGTTGCAGGTTACGTTTGTATTTTTTCTACTAGAAATTCTGCAAATTATACATTTCATTGGATTAAACATAGAGGAACATTGTTGCTAATTTCTGCCAGCTGCTCACATAGTTTATTTTTATGCATAAATTGTTAGGTAATTGTTTACAGAAAACTAAACTTGTATTGATGAACTCTTTCTGATTCTATCTGTGACAGTCGCCATGACAACCATAGCCGCAGAATAAGATAGTTTGAAGTCCGTGCAAATATAAAAAAGAAGCAAATGCGTGTTGGCGAATTTTTCTTTGGACAGTTTTATGGTAACTGAATTTTAAGGAATTATTACATTGGCGAAAAGCTGAAAAGTCACTGTTAAATGTATATTGGTAATGGTGGCGCCAATGGCGACCAATTCATGCAACCGAGAAAAATTGATGTTTTAATTAATTTAAACGTATATATACACTTGGAAAGTTTTAAAAACATGTAATGGACAATTCCTACAGTTGTTTCTAGTTACTAAAAACACTAATATAGTCGCTCAACAGTACTTTAAACAATATAAAGGTAATTTATAACGGGGAATTACCCGATCAACTTGGCAGGGCCTTCGCATTCATATAGGGATACATGTACATATACTGTACACTGAAAACGAAAAATGTGTAATAAAACAAAAAAAAATGTGCAAAAGAGTTGCGCTCACCAAATGTGTACTAGCAGTGTTAAAAATCGCTGGGTAATTATGCACACTTAAAAATGTTATTTTGCCTAAATATCTATGTAAAATTACATCAAAGAGATGTGTACAAAAACACCACTAGTGTGCATACATATCATTTTAGGTAATATTGCCTAAATAGATATGTTTTAAAACAAAAACTAGTGCTTAAAAATACCTATCTCTAAATAAAAATACTCACTATTCAAAATATTTGTGTGTATTATAACCATGAATCCTGTTTAAAAATACACAAAATTGGATACTAGAATGAGCTAGTAATGTAACATTTTTTGTCAGTTTTGTGGTTTTTTATTCGTGTGAAACAACAACATTTCTTGAATATTTTCTATTAGAAATTGACAACCACGAAACTGTTGAAAAATTAATCTGTGTAGTATGCATACTATTATAAATTTATTTTTCGACAGTTTTGTGGTTGCCCATTTCACATAGAAAATATTAAAGAAATGTTGACGTTTTACAGGAATAATTAACCCCAAAACTGACAAAAATGTTACATTACTAGCTCATTATAGTATCCAATTATTAGTATTTCAACTGGACTAATACAGCATATAACTAAAATGTTAAGCCTATGACAACGGGGAAAAAACAAAAACGCTTTCTGAAAACAAAATTAAATTTCTGAAAATATGCCGATTTAATGTCCGAAATAATGCCGATCTTTTTGGGTTTTAATAAAAGTTCGAGTATAGGTCCGATTAAATGTCCAAAAGAATGTCGAGAATGTTACTGTAGTTTCACGTCGATTTTTAAAATATGTAAATTCATAGTCTGTCTCGTTGCTAGATGCGGCTTATACTAAAAACGAAACTATCTTCAATGTTTCAACTCGCTAAGTTTACGAAACGCGGATGATATTCTCACAAAATTAAACAAATAAAAAAATCGGATGAAATTAGTTTAGTTTTAGGAATGTTGAAGTCCTCTATAGAGGACAAAAAACTGACAATTACCGCGAGTTTATGCCAAAAATATCGAAGAACAAAAGCATTCAAAAGTTTTTTTTTTTTTTGATGATCATCATCATTCTGGTGCATTGTGCTCGTGGGGTGACTTTCATCAGTATATTTACGAATGGGTAGCATTACACTTACCACTCTCGGTGCCATGTACGAAATAATGATTTTTTTCGGACATTAAATGGTCAATATATAGTAAATAGACTGGATTTTTAAGGAATTTCTCGAAAACAAATCAGAAATTGCTAACCTTTTTGGCAGTCTGCTTTTTGGTTTGTTCCTCTGGATCGCTGCAGCTCCTTAACTTCCAATTTTAAAAATGAAACTTAGCCAAAATTGAAAACATTTGAAGCGAGGGTCATTTGACCTCTTTGAAAGGACTCCTTTGTTTTAGGTCATAAAAGAGGATCGAAATGTTCCACATGTGCCTTATCCAGTTCTTAAAATAGAACTTGTGCATGTCCACCAAAGGAGCCATGTTAAGAAAAATGCACTGCAAAATGGAAAATAATTAAAATCGCTCATTTTCAATATTTATAATGTGGCGGTTTTCTAGAGATACATGTACTGTAGGTGTCAATTCGTTTGACGGTCTCAAACCGGAAATTTAAAATTTGAGTTGCCCCTTTTGAAGCCGCAGTGCGATATGATGCAACGGTGTTGGCACTTATAAACTGACCCCCCGGTTGATCTAGTCTGCTTTACAGCAAATTTACTCGAAAAAGTGTGAAAATGGAATTTCCCAATTAAAAAGCATTTAGTTTGCAGTCAGAAAGGTGTCACTTCTGTAGTTCCGGAAGACCAGACATGCATTTTCAAATAGTCATGATTGCATGTGAATGTGGGAAGTAGGAAATTTTGGGAATACATGAAGTAAGATTTTGGGTCAATATATGTTGAGCAATGAATAGTTTGGTAAATGAATTTTAATTTCCATTATGATCGGAGTAACAGTAAATCACGCGCTTCAGATACAAATTTAACCTCATCCTTGCCCCTATTTACGAAATCAGCGTTTTTACGAACTATTTTGGTCCTGAAAAGTTTATCTCATCTTTGTGAATTTTCGCACGTGAATTTGCACATTCCCTTGTTTTACGAACTGGGTGAAAAGTTCTGTGAAAAGTTTATACTGTCGGGGAACGGAAAATTTCCCGAAATTGTGGTTCTAAATCATAAGTTTCGAAATAGAAAATGTGTTGTGTTGAGTTACTGATTTTTTTTGTTTGTAAATCTCAAGCGAAAAGATAAGTGCAGATAGTTTTTCGATGTTTTTAATGCCATTCATTTATCTTTAGTAGCTTTCTATTTTACGAACTTTTTTGAGGATCCTACAAGTTCATAAAAACGTTATTCGACATTTCCTGCCGGTACGTCCGTTCAGTTTCTGGTTATTTTGAATAGCAATGGAATTTTCATTAAATTAGATTTTGAAACTACAAAAAAACTACATAAATATTGGCTCGTATTTCTGGCTTCGGTGTCAAGTTTCCCGAATAATTGGAGGTAGAGCGAATTATTAGGGGTACTCTGACAAAAGCTTAAAGAATCGTAACTTGGAAGATTAGTCACACTCGCACTTGCAATAGTCAAAACCCTAATTCACAATATCAGAAGTCGGACAAAACATCATTTCAACAATTATAACTAGTAGTTTCATCGAAGTTGGGCGAATTCCTACCCCACGTATATATGAATTTAAAGGTCCTGTAACTTTTAATATCCGAATTCGGCATTCAGATTTCGTCGCATACGAAGAAATTAACAATTTGTCCATACCCTTGTAGAATGGAGAATGGAAATGAGTTCGTACATTCACAAATTCGTTTATCTCGGTGAGCGCACTGCCTTTGTTTATTGATGTTTTAACGTCACCTGAGGTCGGGTTTCCTAGGTTAGACGGAAAAACTATACATGTACAGTAAAACCTGGAAAAGTGACCACCTGTTTATGTTGACCACTTTTTAGTGTTTTGTTTTTTCTAGTGT
>JAQGAO010008225.1:0-10541 GCA_034697705.1 Ommatoiulus sabulosus | reverse complement strand
AGCGCGGTTAAAGATGGCCGCTATTTTGTGACAATTTCGAAGATAATTTTGTGTTTCACGCGCATCAGCCACGCCCATGCCACGGTCACGCCCAACATACTGCCTGCTATTGGCTAGCTGTGATCCTTACTCTTTTTTGATGTAGGATCTGGATATATGCTACCCGGGACCCCGTACATCCCACACTTGCACCTGTTTTTCCAGTTGATTGCCACGTGTTATTTTTGGAGCCGGCTACGGGACTTCAGCTACTTTTAACGACGTGGCAAGCTGGTCGGGACTACGTGGCTGTTTTGTGGCGGCCATCCAGCCTCCTTCTTTGCATTGGATTGCTACTGGGAATCCCCTTTTTCGATCCCACCATCTACAAAATGAAATTAACTTCAGATAAGTTTTTTTGTAGTCGCCTGTATGGCGTTTATTTGCTTGTGAGGTGGCCACCTCATTTTTAGGATTAGGTCCTTGTGCCAACTTGGCATATGTGCGAGCAGCCACCCTGCCTTACCTACAGCCAGGCCTGCCACCCTCCCAAATTTTCTTTTGGCCATACACTTTCCACAATGATAACCACCCTCTGCTACCAAGCATCATGCTACCGTAACTATCATAGCGTGCCCAACTGAAAACGTCCATGTGAGGTCTACGAGGACGCCCGCGATGCATACTTACCTTGTTTTCCGCGGACCACCTCGTCACTGCTCAGACGGACCAGTCCGTTCCGCCAGCATCTGAGACAGCATACCAGAGCGTCAAGCTGACGCTTGGAAACGTCGTAGACCAAGCCGGTCTACACCTTGCTGCCTGTCCTGCCTTTTTCCCTTCCAACGGCCCTTTTAAGGGCCACACACGTCTGAGAGAGATACCAAACGAGCAAGGAACATCGTAACCGTGTGCGTGTAGATAGCGCCGCACACTACTAAAAAAAACGCAAAATGATCATCCGGAACAATTTGGAATTAAAATATGACTTTCCAAAATGTACTCGAGAATAGTACTGCGAGAAAGTGGAGGTAAAGAAAAAATCACTAAAATACAAAAAAGTCAATACACGATAACAGTTTTATAAACAGGCAAAGGTTGAGTCGAGTTATTCATGCATAAATCTGCTTATAAATGAACAGAATTTCATTAAAACTTTGTTTTATAGACACTGGACTGGCTATCATTCTACACACGGTACAATCACTGCTTAAGAAATAATGGCACAAACATGGCTGGTCACGGCGACAGGGGCTCGAGCCACTGTGCATCTCAGTGCATTCCCTGAAATGCATCTGCTGCAGTAGAAATGCATTCAAATCAATTGATTCCCACACAAAATCCAAAAAAACCTTGGTATATTGCAGCTCTTAATGTGCAATCAAAAGATAATAAAAATTAAAAAAATCATTGGAAAACTTTAGATCTCAATAATTTCATTAAATTCCTCAATAACAATACAGCTATTCTATGACGGAAAGCATACGACCATGGTAAATTTCGAACTTGAAAAAAATTGCCCTCAAGGAATTTTTCATCCAAAAAAAAAAACATAGAGAAAAGAAAGATAGGTTATGACAAAACGTTACACTTGTTTTCATTTACATGTATGTTTCGTTTATGCCCAATATGACATGATGATGTCATAACATTATTATGGTACTGTGAACTAAGTTTTTTTTTTTCAGAATGCCAATTCGTTTGCAAAGTCAGCCACCACTGCGCACATATTTAACTAAGATGTCTTGAAAATTACTCGGACAGAAGACTGACAGTTAAGCGAAATTTCAGGAACAGGAAGGATGCAATTCAATAATCACACTGGCACAATTTCACCAAATTATTCACCATTACTTGAATCGACCAGGACATTACTTCTGCACATGAATCTAAATCTGACCCAATTCTGCCTAACTGCCAAGATTTGTCTAAGCAATCTAGTGCAAACAGTGTTAAAGCGCACAATTCGTTATGCAATACAGGGTAATTCACAATTTCAAATATATTAACAGCATTGTTGCGATCAGTTGCAAATTAAGGCTCCACCACGTGAAGACTCGTTCAACTCCAATCGGTATCAGCAATACACACCAAATGATTTCTATAGGAGATCTATGAGAATAAATCATGTTTCTACTTTCCCAGATTATTGATTCCTTTACAAATTCTCAAAAATCTTGATCCATTCCTTAATTCCTCAATGTATATCAAGCTTTTTATAGTCAATTAGAACAAGAGAATCACAAACAACTAAAATATTAGCAGACTGAGAGGTGACTAACGAAAATTAAATCACCTTTCAATATCTTATTTGTTTTCCAACTTTCAGATATTGCTCAATAAAAAAAAAACAGTTCGGTTCAAAAATATACTTATGTCCTTCCAGGTTCTTGTTTGGAGTTGAAGATATCCGATGTATTAAGGTTGCACACAATGCAAGGTAATTACCCAGGTAGCATTTTTGGTGCAGATGACGTCCTGACTTTGTGCCGAAAACGTCGAATATTTCGTCCTCTGCACCAGTTTCAGCACCTACATTTGGGTGGATAATGTCACGGCGTAATACGTCATTTCGGTGGTCTTAAAGACGTCTTTTTTTTTGTACCTGAAAAGACGTCATTTTCGTATAAAAAAAGCGTCTTTTTTAGAATTTAAAATTACGTCTTTTCACGAATGGAAAAGACGGCCTTTTGATACCTTAAAGGACGTCTTTTCCGGTGTTTTTCCAGAATAAAAAAGACGTCCTTTTGGTACCTTAAATGACGTATTTTGCAGTCTTTTTCCACAATAAAAAAGACGTCCTTTTCGTACCTGAAATAACGTCCTTTTTTAGGTCTAAAACAAACGTCATTTATGCGACATTTAATCAAAAAATAAAAAACACATTATTCATCATTATGATTTATTATTAATCATTATTATTTATTATTCATCATTATTATTTATCCCCAATGTTGTAAATGACATACATATACAGCATTAATTTTGAAATAAATTGTTGGAACTTACCCAGTTTTGATCCTGCAATCTACCATCTATGGAGACATTACGTTATCCACTGCTCTATCCAGACTCACTTCTTAAATGGGTCTTAAGATGGTAGATGGCTGTATCAATTTAATTTGATCGTATGAGGACCAGAAAATGACGTCCTCGAAGGACGTCATTTTTGTGTTAAGAAAATGCGGCCGCATGAGGACGCATGACGCCCTATGAGGACGTCATTTTTGTGTCAAGTAAATGCGGTCGCATGAGGACCAGAAAATGATGGCCTCGTAACACGTTATTTTTGTATTAATTTAATGTAGTCGCATGAAGACCAGAAAATGACGTCATCCTAGGGCGTCATTTTAGTGTCAAGTAAATAAGGTCGCATGAGGACCAGAAAATGACATCTTCGTACAGTGTCATTTTTGTGTCAGGTAAATGTGGTCGTATGAGGACCAGAAAATGACGTCCTCGTAGGCGTCACTTTTGTGTCTGGTAAATGTGGTCATATGAGGACCAGAAAATGACGTCCTCGTAGAACGTCATTTTTGTGTCAAAATGACGTCCTCTTAGCACGTTCTTTTTGAATTAATGTAAGTTAGTCTTAAAAGTACCAAAATATGACGTCCAAAGAGGACGACTTTTTTTGGTCCGAAAAAGACCAAAAACTTACCAAAAAAAAGACGTCATTACATGATGTCTTTTTCGAATCACCAAAACAGTCCTAAAGAGGACGTACAAAAAAAGTACTTTTGTGACGTTTTTTCAAATTACCAAAAAGGACGTCTTTTTTCGACGTTATTTTTTGGGACCAAAAAAAAGGCCGTATTCTGAACCAACCGACGCACAGAAGACGTCAGAGGACGTCCTGAGGACAAAATAGTTGGTCCTTTTGCTACCTGGGTTGGAATCATCGGAGGAATCATCAAAACAGACGTCGCCAACCCTCGATTCAAATATTAACCCGGATGACGACTTTGAGGCCATAAATGTTAATTACACAACTTATCAGACATCGCATATTACTAGGAATCAACCGCTACCTGTACCAACAACTACATTGGATTACATCCCTCCATCGGAAAGACAGTTTGTGATGGACGACGCGTGTAATGCATGTTCGTCAACCAAATCTGAGGATGGCAAATCCATGCTGGCCATTTCCGTTTCTTTGGAAAAGCATCGCCTCGTTCCCAGGGCTTTAAAAAAGGAATAAAAAGATCGTAGACTAGCAGAACGTAAGCTTGTTAAAATTTGCACTATGTTTAATAATCTACTGATGGAACACACTCAACGAGGAGAGGTGCTTCAGATGGCACACTACCTTTTGAGCAGCAAGCACCTTTCTCCTCCAGTTCCTAACCTTTGCTCGACGTCCAGTATATCTAGCTCCATAGAGGACTATTCGGAATACGAAGTACTCAAGCACGACATGACATCAAGATCTACACCTGCTAGATCCATCTGTTCATCATTTTCGCATTTCATCCAACCCTCGGACACCTCAAACTCTCCATCCTCACCTAAGAAGAGTTCTCCATCAACGGATGTATTTGCGGCCAAAAATGAAGATTTTGTTACCATAATAGCACCATCAAACGTAATTTCCTAGGAGGAAGAAGGCTCCTTCTCGACATCAGGCTTCGAAGGAGAAGCCAGACAGTGCAAATTGCTTTCGTTGCGGTGGGAACGGACACTGGCAGAAGGACTGCCCCAGTCCCATGACCGGATGTTTCACATATTAAATAAAAAAATGGGTGACTAAGAACCGAGTACGGTCTATATGTTCGGCTATCTATAAAGGATTAGAAAAGCAATGCTCACGGACAGTTTTTTTGTGAGATTACCCTGCACCAATCGTGATACCTCCTGGTAGAATGACGCCACGTGTCCGCGTCCTCACACCCTCGCGTCGTAACGTACAGGATACATGATTAATCACACTGCATTTTACCACAGCACTATTATAGTCTGCCAAGAGCCATCCCTTATACACATCTTTAAGCAGTCAAGTAAAGTCAAATCCATACCGTAATCTAATTGACTGGAAGGCGATACGCTAAAGTAAGTTAATAATAATTTAATTAATATTTAAGTTGGTTTTTTTTAAGTGTACTATGTATTATAATTGAGATGAAAAATGTTCATATTTTTCATAAAAAAAATCGTTTTGACAATTCAAGCGCTCTTTATTACTTCATGTAGTCAACGCTATGTGCAATATTTTTGCTTTACTATAAGCTTCATAAATTAAATACGAAGTAATCTTCCATTGGTTTATGGCAGTATTAATTCTAACAGTTAACAGTTGAAATTGAAATTTGATGCGTGGACAACTACGCATGCTCCTATAATAAATTGTATAATATGTAAAAGGCACAACAGTAATTATTAATGATATAAGATATAATTAATTTTAAACATGAATTGCGCTTAAAAGCATGATCCAAGAGTCGTCGATTCCTAAATATTTACAATGTTTAATCGCAATCGTTTTTTAAAACCTTACCCCCAAAAAATAATTAAAGAATGATTTCAAGCTCATTATTCTTAACTTCCATTTATACGATTCAAAGTTTATCAACATTATGTGAAAGGTAATTGAAAAAAGGACATACCGAGTGTATAGCAAATGTGCAGCATACATTTAAGAATGGTTGTTTCGCAACATTTCTTTTATTATAACCGCTCGTCATCAGGTTTTAAATCCCCCACACTTTATTTGCACCGGCCCAAATCTATAAAGTGATACCAATGAACACTAGAAAAATAGCCCAATTACTCGAGCAAGACTAAAATTTGTATAATCTTATTAAATGAACTTCGTAGATATTCAAGAACAACTACATATATATATATACATATATATATATTTTATTCAAAAGTTGGATAACATACATGTCGATTATTGAACCTATAATATATCTTTACAAATAGCAGAAAGTTTGCTGGGAATGAAGACTGATATGCTACTGTGATGTGTACACATCTACATTCAACTTAACCATGCATGCCAATATTTACTAACATGTATATTGTGCAAAAATGGAAACAATGACAATAACTCTTACATATCGGGGTTTGAAAGGGTTTTTAAGCTGAAACTATTTCTTCATCGACTTTTCTTACGCCTTTGGACATAGCATATGCCTAAAGTCATCAAAGGATTCCTGCCTAAAGGAAAAGGGTGCATGCCTTCGCCTTTGATTAGCCGCCCTAATACCTAGCGTGCACATGCGGCAATCCTTAACTTTCTTATGCGTACTTAAAAAATGAATAATTGATTACATTTATCTATATTAAGATATAATACTCCACTGTACAAATCCCCACACTCCCTCCAAACCACCAACGCAGCTTTATAATTTGGAGCATTATATGCAACAATTATTAACAAAAGTATATTACATATAAAGATAACTGTTGGCATAAATTTTACAAATAATTCGTGATAATTATATTTTTATAATGTATCGTTTGGCGTTGTATGTCAATCCCTGTTGGCAACAAAATGGACCTTTGTACACCCATTAAACATTTCCAATTAAATGTAAAATGCAGACAACTGCACTTTCGAAGGAATCTATGGAAATGGTTGTATTGGAAATAACATTTTACATTGTCTTTGAATATGTTATATTCGCCTTACATATAATAGAGTTCATTATCAATAATTACATACAGTGCTTTACAGTTTATTATTTAGCTTTAGATATAGATTAAATAAAATTTAAATACACTTTTACAATAAGATAAATTAATATTTTGCATTTTTTTCCAAATTAAGGACATGGATGTTAAAGATTTACAAAATGATGTCACCGACGCGACGTTGAGTCTCAGAGAGTACTTGCCATATCACATGATCTTTGCAAAATAAGCCGTAAGAATTTTTAAAGTCAAAAAAGCTCTTTGATGTAAAGCGAAGACTTCCTATGTATAATGTAATATAAATATTAACTTTTTACCAATAGGTCCAGTTTAATTCATAGAGTTTGCTGTTAATCCGGAATCCTTTGCAGAAACAGTAAAGAACATCACTAACATAATGATGTTGTGTAACGTAAGTTAATCATCATTAATTAATAATTTTTTAATATAAATTTTACCATTATTCTGTAATAACGGTGTATCATAACGATTTTACATGTAATGTATCATGTAGAATGGAGAGGCCATACTTTCTGAAGATAGCAACGGATTACCACTAATTGGTTAGCGCGATTATTTTTCTATTAAACCTAAATGTGATTTGCATATTAACTACATGTATTTGCTTTTACCTTTCATTATAAACAGAACCTATTAAGGATGAACATGGAACACCTTATCCTAACGCAACTAAGGGGGAGCCGAACTCTATTATCTTGAGCTTGAACAAGGTAGTTTGGCAGGTAATGTTCATACACAAACGAAGATTTTGCGCGTGCTGTATTAGTTATATAATACAACTTTAGTCTCAAGTCGTATATATTTATGACGTAAGTAAATCTTCAATCTACGACATTAACCTATTTTTTTATTATTTCATGATATAGGAGCTGGTGGAAACCTTTAACATCACAAAAGCCAAGATCACTCTATCAAAGGCAATTCAACCTGGTCCAGCTGTGTAACATTAAAGTAGTAACAAAAAATGAAGACGAGGGTGGGTTCTTACGATTCCAAATAAATAATGATTAGAAATACAATACATTTAAAGGGGTGGTTTAAGTAAATCTGAAAAAGAAGAAATACTCACAATGCCAAGAAACAGGAGATGAAGCACCTGCACGCTAGACAACGTGAAAATATAAACGACTTCGCAATGACAAACACGAAACGGCCCCTGGTATATCTCGTGATTTTCGATGATTTTTTTTCATTAATCTAAATGAAATTATTGTGTTCACTTCACTGTTATTCAATCTCGGTGGCGGTTGCTCTAACCATAGAACTTACTTTTATGAAGTGTTTTTAAACCACTTTTAGTATATAAATAATACTGTAATTCATTTTACGTAAATGTTGTCATCTTAATGTTAATCATTATATTACTTAATTTTTTTTAATTATTACTTAGCCTACACCATGCATTACATTAATGCTTGTTACTAATCGAGATGTTGTAAAAAATTTAACAAAATAATAATAAGTAATTTTTTTGGAAAACATAATAGACTACAAATGATGACCAGGTATTTGTATGTTTGAAGTGATACTAGTACGCATTACGATAATTTTCAAAAAAAAGGAATGATGTACGTTTTATTTTAAGCTTGTACATATATTCTTTTCATAAATTTAAAGGATAGTTTTTTTAATATTACGATTTCTGTTTTAATTAAATGTAAAAGTTCGATCATTGTTGCTATGTCATTTTTTTAATAATAATGTCAGAATAAAGTTAACAGATGTAAAGATTAGTACTGATGACGACATAACACCTTTAAAAAAATTTTATGCTTAACCACTACAGTCCGGTTACAAATTAAACCATAACCTTCTCTAATTATTAGTAGTAATTATCAACCTTCTGTATTCCTAATCCTAAGGCATAATAGCTATTCACTTAGCTATGGTCATTACTCGAGATCTTACTTTTTGTGTTACGCTAGTTGGCAGACATTGTACGCTATTCCTAATCTCTTATAATTAGAAAAATGAGGTAGTTTAATAATTTTATTCTACTCTTATCACTATAACTATGCTCTAATGCCTCTTCTGCACCTCCCCCTGAAAACTAAGGTAAGGTCCCCTCAATGGTAAATTATCCAGTTATTTCATAATCAGTAATGTTGATTAAATAGTTCAAGAGAATATAATTCATTGATTTTATAATCTGTAATGTCGATTAAATAGTTCATTAGAATGTCATTTTAAGTAACAACTTAAACTACATGGAGTCAATCCAAATCACGGAGGTTGGTTTCATTGTCGGATTTTGATCTTCAAATCCGATTACTACAGACGATCTGGTATCAATATCCTCTTCTCGCTATTTAAAAACCTAAAGTTAATCCACTGTAAGAATTCTGTAGTCCACTGTAAGAATTACTCTATTAGTAATTACGCCGTTAGTTTCTAAGTAATTCCATTCATTACATTCAAAGCGCCGTTTAATTTGCAATAAAAGAGCCCTTCATCTTTTATTACACAGACGCCGCACGTACATCAGCGCCATTCTTTGCACTAAATAATTGTCTCAGCATTATAAAAAGCCGCATTAAAACAAGCAGAAGCTTCTCCCTATTTATCGTCTGCAAGGAACTTATCATCTGAAGGAACGAAAAGTACCTCACATGAGTAAAAGTTTGTAACACCAGCAAATGTTACCCGATAAAGGTTCCGTCCGGAGAAACGTTCCGATTAGCCGAATTATAGGGATATTCGTCTGCTTGCTCTAGACGAATTCCCTAACCGATCCCTAGTGATTTTATACAGACGAGGGACGTTTTCAACGTTAAGAAGAAGACTGAAACGCATTTACAGTCAAAGTTGAATAGCGCGGCGGGCGCAAACGCGGTATTGGCGATCGTAACAAACGGCGCTTTTACCCAAACAACATTACATGTGACTTTTATTTCTTACAGTAAAGACCGCACTGAAGGGATTACGGCGTGTTGTTTGTTGATTTCCATGTAAGTAAATAATTGTAATGGAGAGCATGAGTGTACTTGGATTTTGTTTAACCAGGATGATTTTGATAACATATCGTTACTGATTGGCAGTATGGGCTTACTGATTATAAAAAGCGTTTGTTGGTTTCCATTTTTTAACATCCACAGGGGGTGGCCAGACGTTATCCGTATGATATTGTAACATTACATGTGACTTTTATTTCTTACAGATCCAGTGGGGGTGGCCAGACGTTATCCGTATGATATTGTAACATTGCATGTGACTTTCATTTCTTACAGATCCAGTGGGGGTGGCCAGACGTTATCCGTATGATATTGTAACATTACATGTGACTTTCATTTCTTACAGATCCAGTGAGGGAGGCCGGACGATCTGTTTGCGTACAGACTGCACTGAAGGAATTACGGCGTGTTGCATGATTCTTGCATGATTGCAAGTAAATGATTGTAATGGTGAGCGTGTGTGTACTTGGATTTTGTCTCATTCGTTTTTCTTTGATGCCGTCTGCGTGGAGACAAGAGAATCACTATCGCTGTCCAATGATCTGCATGTAATACGAGTTAAGGGGAATTTAGGACATGATTTATTATAATACCGTATTTTAAATATTCAAGTGAATAATATTCTTAAATATTCATTCCTAATTTTGCGTTTTTCACATAAATAATGGTTATTCGCAGGGTATATAAGCTAATACATTTCTAAGCCTATTGCATTGTCATGAATAAATTATTTATGAAGAATGTGCCACGCAGTTGCGTAACACATTCTTAGGCGCGAGGTGCGCCAGGCCATAGGTCATATTCTAAAGTAAAGCGCCGAAGTGACGCTAGGGGTTTTAGGGATTTAAGGAGAGTCACGGAGAGACTCGGGGCCATTCTTTTATTGATTGCTTGATCGGTGACACGTTGTCAGTGCCGGAGTTGGGCCAAGGCCCGTGTATGTCCTGTGGT
>JAQGAO010008224.1:0-10542 GCA_034697705.1 Ommatoiulus sabulosus | reverse complement strand
TTAAATCGGCACTATTGCAGGCAGCAGGCGCAACAAAACTTTACAGACTTATGCCACACCTTGTAGTCTACACCGGTGCACACTGGTGTGCCCAGTCGAATCAGCCATTAGGGCGCATGTGTAGAATGATTGCGAAAAGTCGTCATTACTGTATGCAGATACGCGTTTTTAAGCAATAATAGTCATTTATAATGATCGTGCAAGGTTGTAAATGTTTAATGTATGAAAGTGAATGATGCAACATTTTTGGAGGTATTGATAGTACTGTAGGCCTATACCTGATTTAAGTATTACTGATCGTGTACGGTTCGCTTAACACTCAATTTTTGTTAGTTTTTCTTTCATACCATACACCATTCCAGAATTGAAATGTTGTCGATGATCTTGACGAATTACCTCACCGCACGCCCATCACCATCCAATATAATAATATAATAAACTATGAGATATACAGTGGTTCCATCTTGAGCTCATGTTTTAAATGACAGTGATGCTTGGTTCACTAAAAAAAAAAACAGATTTGGAGTTTGAGCTTAAAGATTCAAAGATGCGATCATTATGAAATCTGTTAGATTAACATTTACATGGGATTTACATGAGACTTGAAATATTTTAAGTCTAGCTGATTTTTCCTGTTTATGACACCAACCACTTGAAGATGGAGAGACTTACATGTATACATGCAATTTCATATGTATAGTTTCATAACCAAGGTGACATCCGCGTTGATGTTATGTAACCTTGCCTATTTGTTATACCATCTTATTTCGGAAAATGCATGTGCTCTCATGGTGAGACAACTGTTAGCACGTAGGCGCATGCTTATATTTTCAGATTAAATTTTGAAATCTTGATAAGACAATTCCATAATCTGTATGCGCGGAGACTTGAACATGTGCGAAGTAATTACTCAAAAACGTTACGTAAACCAAAAATGTGCTCCACACCGACTAGAAACTGTTATTCATGACTGTAGCCACGGTAACATGTACTGTAGTCAGATTTGATAAGGTTTACTGCAGACACCCTTGGGTACATACATGTAGGCGCGACCATGCATGCAAGCGCAGTCAAAGGCAAGCCCTGAAAAGCTATCTTGCAATACTTTGGAATCATGGGAACCTCTAATGAATATACACTTACTATAGTGGCCTTTATATTATATAATGCTACCCATGATAACTTTAATAAAAAAGCTAACGTTCAGGAATGCTGATGGTGGTCAAACTAACAATGCAATGCTAACTCGTTAAGTCTTAAAGGTGAATTTGGGAACATAAATGGGTCATGTGCTCCCCTAAAAACTTCTGCGGCAAATGTTTTGTTCTTTCGTCCAAATTCGCCGACTTTCTACTCTTTCAACGCGAACGCCATAATTTTCCTGGGCAATTGTACGACGCGACGCGGTTTCGAGAATTAAAAATGGAGTAAAAACGACATGGAAACAAGTTCGAGCAATAGTTTTTTTGAATGCCAGTTAGGTAACATTCAAAAGTGGGCAGCAGTACAATGGAAAGTTTACTTACACATTGTACAGTAGCGCATAAAAGTTTTAAAAAAATCTTGTTATCAAGCCGAGGAAATATTTCCAGTTTTATAATAACGAGAAAAAAACTTGATCTGCGCTTCCAATAAAAAAATCCGCGATGAATTTCCGAGTCAATTGAACCGAAGTTGGGAGCAAAAATTGCCCATTTTTTGCCCCTTCTGCAATGGCCAAAAGAAAGGTAGAATGCCCTCATTGCATTTTGGGGATTTTGATACATTTTTTTCCCCGTCGAGAGTGGCCTTCTGAGTTCGAAGGTGTGGCCATTTCGGAATGAGGCGTTTACCTTGTAACGAGCAACACATATTGGAGCACAACGATGGACGCAACTCCCAGTTGGGCCAAATTGCAACGTCCTTGTGACTAAGTTTTCGCTTTGTATACAGGGTCTTTTAAAATAGTTGCGATTTCAATCTCCAGCAACCCTTTGCATACCAGTAGGTGTCACCTTTGCTCCAATTCCTGCTTTGTCAAGCCTGGAGAATGCCTTGGCTTTCTCGGACGAGAAAACAGGCTTGATTATGACAAATCAATTACATTATTGTAAATAAACAATGGCAAAAACGCCGTCATGTGACTCGAGTCAACGACTCGCAAAGACTGGCTTTCCCTTGCAAGCCTGCAAGTACCTCACTGGAACTGTTGCTCATTATGTAGATTAGTTTTAATCGTTGCAAGAGTTGATAACATTCTCTCTCGACCCAACGGCATGTTAAGAGGTTGTTAAAATGCACACAAAAAAACGGTCGGAAACCGTGAACCTGGCTCATGGGTATGAAACCCAACGTTGCATACGAGGCCTATTATTTACCTGAAAAGACGAAGCATTCCCCAAAGCCCTACAGCTATTCTGTATAGTGTACAGAAGGTGTTTTTTTGTTTAAGTATTACTGAAAACCTGCACCAAATCGGACATATAATAGTATTCCTTTGAAATTGCATCCTACGTTGCATCAACTGCACGAGGAGCCACCCAAAACACAACCTTGGCGAACTGAATTTGCATCTAAAAACCCTCGAAAGAATTAAATCTTACATTTTTAAAATTATACAGTAGTGCAGTGGGCTAGAAGGAGCTGCGCGATCAGGCCTCCAATATCTCTAAAACTACCGTGGGTGGCAAAAAATGTTGTGTAGATGATTTTAACAGGAAGTTGAAAATGCGTGCCGAAATTAGTGATCAACATTAGTTTACGTTTCTATTGCATTAAATACTGCATGATTATAGAGCGAAGTAAATTGCATTAAGAATTATTAAAAACAATATGCTGTCGTATTTAAAATTAAAACCAACCTTGCCAATTTAAATCCAGGTTTCCATTGTATGCATGCATCTCATAACACAGACATTAATGCATAATAACTACGGCGAATACTGTATTTTGCTATTATATACTGTACATATATTTAAAATAAACTCGCGTATGTCAGATGATATCCCAACACAAATTTCTCAAAAAACTGGTGCAAAAATTGACGCAAATACCATGCCTGAATATGACTTTTATGAGCTGATACATGAAAACCTCATGTATCAGCAATGTTGAAATTCGAAAATAAGTCTTCCATTAACTTATTAACTGTTCGTTATCCATATTTAAAATCGAAGAACAAAGATTGCCATGTTCTTTTATGGACTTGTTATGAATTACAGGATATTTATGGAAGCAATGAAACGATGAAGCTCTTACAATATTCTTAAAAAGTCCTTTGTTATATGTTAAAATGGAAGGTTTTTATATTACAAATTTACAATAATGTTAGAGTTGTAATTTACATCAAGCATACCGGTTATTTCATATCCTTACAAGGAAGGCTATAGCTATAGCGACCCACCTTTGGAAAGTCGTTAACATAATAATTAGAGGGGCGGTAATGCAAAGCTAATCGATAATGCAAATATGACGGGACGAGTATGAAATAAAATGCATTAACATGAGTTTTTGGCATCTGTATTAATTGCTTCTAAATGTTATCCATCGCATTTTCTAAATTCTAATATTTGGAGCCAACAGATTCAGAATACTTGTTTGTGCGCTGAAATATTCGAATGCTATAACAGTGGGGAAAACAGCTTGAAAAAGAGTCCTCTTCCTGGTTAAGTTTTCCAATGTTGGGTAGTGTTGACCTTTCTTAATATATGCTGACAAACGAAAACATTACGAAAAATACCCGTAGGGCAGTAAGGTTTCCGAGGGGGAACAAATGAGCAAAATATAAAGAAATCGGAAGAGAGGACAAAAATCATTTCATTTCATTGAAATCGTCATTTAAATTTTTACCAGACAACATACATTGTACAGGGTTATTTCAAAATAATCATCGGGTTTGAAAAATATACAGTACAAAGTATTGCAGATATAATATTAAACGACACACGAAAAAGAAAGGGAAAAAGTCCAAGTTTATAACGCGCACTTGCGAACTTTGCTTTCAACGCCCAGGTCGCAGCATGAACCCAGTATCCAAAATGGCGACTATGCAGCAGAAAGCGTTTTGTGTGCTCCAGTATGCGAGCTGCTGTGAACAGCATTGATAGGGACACACTTCAGCTTTTATGGGCTGGACTGGGCTATCGTGTGTCGTGTGACACAAGGATATCGCATGGAACATTTATGAATGATGATATGATTAAAAACTTGGACATTTTCACTTTCTCTTCATGTGCCATTTACTGTATCTGTAATACTTTCCAAAATATATCTTTTTAAAACCCGATGATTCTTTTGTAATAACCCTGTGTATTGTTACCATTGAGGTTTTTTCAGGTGGCGTTCCTGGGTTAAAAAGTATTTACCACTGAAGTGTTATCGAATTTTGCTGAAATTGACCCTGTTGTGAACTGCATGAGCTACCCGCTCGGAAGTTTTTGATTGACCGAGGGTTGGCCGTTGGCCATTACTGACAGGGGAATTGCAGGACATCTGAACCACACCAAAATGGATATACATGTATACATTGTAACGTGTACTTGCTAATACCCAAGTATGAGCAACCCTTCTAACGACAAACAGCTTGCGAGAAAACATTTTTAAACGGTAGAAATGATAAAACTAGCCTTTCACATTCTGTTATAATTATTTGAAATGTTGGCAGCAATATTATTTTCAATTAGCCTAAAGGGAAAAAAACAAAACAATATTTTGATAGTCATCGTTATTTTAGCTCCTCAATTAAAAGTACGGCAACTAAACTTTGTAGACTAAATTTAATTGCTTTCTAGAACAGCATAATTTATTTGTAAGGCAATGTATAGTACTTGTAATTAAAAGAAATCACGTGTGGCAAATCAGCTGATTTTCCTAAGCGGGGCACATACAATTTAATTAAGGGTTAGTTTACTGCAGCACAACAGCGTTATAATTTATAAACGCAACAAGCAATGTGGCTTGGAAATAATGAGGATCGGGAACTCGTGCAAAAATGAAGGAAGTATATCAGAATTTCGAAAAATGTTGATAAGACATAAATGAGATTCCATGACCATTTAATGTAAGTTTTTTTTCGTTCAATTATATACGGAACTTGTTTGCTTAGAACAGATTGCAGAGATCTTATGTCATAGTGCCTAAATAAAATGACCGCACCCTTAATAAATGCTCGTATGTGAGAAAGCCAAATTAAAATGGAACCGATAGACCAACCTATACTGTATACACTGGATGTTTAATTCCAACAATTTTGTAATCAGCAATTATCTGTTCGTGCTAGAGCATTTTTTAGGAAAATTGCAGATAAAGCTTCAAAATCAGAAAATGAAATCGGTTATTATTATTACTGAAACAATTATCATTACCAGTTGCAATATTAACCTTTTATTTTAATCGTCCATAAATGTAAACCATAATAAATGAATGTTCATAAATTCTTTGAACTTTGATAAATATATCGCGCTGGAAATTTTCTGGAAAACAAGCAAAAAACATTGTTTGAATGCCATTTTATCCAACGATGATTCTATCGATAAACATAAAATAGCACGGTTGCATGGATCGGTTATGACTTTTGCACAATCATAACATTGCAACAATCTCCTCGTATTCATCATTATACAGAAGAATATTACGAGATATGAAACAATCTGACTGCTTGGCGACTGTGATAACTAATTTGACATTTTCGCAAGAGCTCCAATTATTTTCCCTAAAGTTTTAATCGGAATTTAGCCCATCACTTGACACATTTATGGTTAAAACTCTATTGTTTAAAGCTATTTATTGCTGCTTGTCACATAAACTATTTTTGGATAAAATAAATGTAGCTTATTTCGCACTGTCATTGACTCACGCGAAGTCAATTACACAACATGTATGTATGACACATTATTGAAATTAATTTAGATACAAGATGGCCACTAGGTATTCCAGTATTAAGCACTAGCAAAGTTACATAGTTGCTCAAAATTTGATCACCACTTATATAAAGTAGAAAAGTGTAGTCAAAATTGAGCATTTGCTCTATAACTTGCAACGTTTTCGCACCATAACAAAATGGCACTAAATCGGAGCATAGTCTATAGTAGCTAGTTCATATGATAACTTCAATGGAAATAGGGTCAAAATAACAAATCAGCCGTAGTCGGCTGTCACGACCGATTTTAAGCAGGTCAAATCAGACACTAAATCTTTAACGATTTCGAGATTGATCCCACGTCTGAGCACATACCAGGACATATTCGAGTTGCCATAGTTCTGCGAGTATGGAGAGGTATATTGCACATGAATTGTGATTACAATGTGTTTCAACAAAATAAAAAGCTGGGTTGCACAACCTTAACCACTGGTGTGAGTTCGGCTGAGTGTCACACATGAGCAGCTAAACGTAACATATTGAGAAGTGAAAGGGTTATGCATCATCCTTCAATTCCTAATTCCTTAGATTGCAAATAATATGTTAGGGGAGAAATTGATAAGCGTGCAGGATAGCAGACAAATGCTTTCTATTTTGTTTTCTTCAGTCCAATGCCCTCGGAATGAACGATACAAGCATTTTGGGGAAACAGCGAAAATCCAGTTTCTCCTTCCTATATGGCGTTATAAACATTGCAATATTCATTTTATTTTCAGGAAAGGCAGTACTTCGTATACTCAATTTTTTACGATGAAGCTAGACGATGGATAATGAGCAAAAATAACTGACCGTGGATTTAAAAGAAGCGCTAGCAGCGATATGGAGGAATATCAGAAGGTAAGAACGAACCCACTTGTTTGCTAGTTGCTTGCTTAAAACCGATTCAGGGCATGTTGGTCGTCGCCAAGTCCACTTATTAGCAAGTCCTTTCATATTTATGTAACGTATTGCATATAGATTCCAATTTTACTTCTCTAATAATCTGAATTACGTATACAGTACTACTCCATTGGTACTTCACATACACTGTAGAACTGTATAGTCGAGATATGTAGAATCAACGATGTGCTAGTATGACATCATCAACCATAGAAGTCAAACAATTCTCAAACTAATTAAATCATGTACATTAAACGACCTCATTTCCTTGAGGTCGATTTAATCCTTCAACGCATAAAAACACACCTACAGATATGTACATGTAAATGTGACTATTGCTTTTAAAACTTTAACTATAAGATTATTACAGTATAGGTTATAATACAAAAGCATTGCCTAATGTTCACATACGGGAATAAGTTGTTCTAATTTTACAAGCTACGAAATGCTCTGTAAGAAACTGTTAGCGGCATTGCGTTATATCATTTGATTTGAAGCTTGGTTTACAATTGCTCAGGGAAGTGTTTTTTAACCCATGTATTTAATAACGTTTTACATGAAAATTTGTAGTTATATTACCGCGAGCATTAATTGGTGAAATTAAGCATCGGCTTACTTGGCAGAAGCCTCGGTATAAACACTGTGGCACCTGTTGCATTCATGACCATTATCAGTATGACACACTGCATAATGTATTTAAATTAAAGCAGTCATAGGTGAAAAACAACATGCAATTAGGAATATTTAATTGTTGCAGGAAATGACGTAAATTCTAAACCGCATTTAAAAAGGTTATAGAAATACTTAGAATTTACCATTGCCCTCAATGGCACTTC
The DNA here is from genome assembly GCA_034697705.1 of Ommatoiulus sabulosus. NCBI lineage: Eukaryota > Metazoa > Arthropoda > Diplopoda > Julida > Julidae > Ommatoiulus > Ommatoiulus sabulosus. Next base: position 2,931 of record JAQGAO010008224.1, on the reverse strand, counting down.
GAAATGCTGATTCGCGCAACTATTGGCGACAAGGGCATGGGTTTTTGGCCAGACACAGGTTGATAGCCAATGATTCATTTTGCTCTTTGTTATGATTATACAGGTTGAGTTCTGGACGTCTCTATATCGTCCATTTGGCGACAACTATAGGTATAGTCTGCTTGTACATGTGAGCATTCCAAAAAACGTACTGTTAGTCTGTACGGTACATTGCACGTCTCGTGCTCAGTTTGTAGAGCGTCGTAAATCGGTGCATTGTGAGCATTTGCGACAATTAGTTATCCATCTGGACCATCTCGAAAGTTACGGTTGACATTTTTTTATCATGCATGTATGCAACCATGCATTGCTGCAAATATGCATGGCAAGAAAGCTCGCTGCGAATTTTTTCAGGAACTGTGCCAGTTCACAGTTAGCATCAATGCATTACAAAACTGCGTATGGGTAAATAGAATTATTGCAAAACTTCAGCTTTTTATTAAATTAAAGAGCGAGATTCTGATTTTACCACAACCAACTTATTTTATTTATGCGCTCAACGTTAGAATCTCGCTTTTTAATTTCATCAACACGCAACCATTTGAAGATAAATAATAGCGGTAGGCTACTCAGGAAATGATGTAGATTCATGTACAGTGTAGTTGTAAACGTCAATGTAAACGTAGATTAAGCTCCGCCTGGTGGCGCAACCGCACTAGGCATTTCTTGTCATACGATGACAATAACGCGAGTTCGAGTTTGTCGATGTTGGCATCCTGTATACTTTTGCGTTTTCTGTACTAAGATCTGGAGTGAGTTATTTTACACTTAAAACCAATTTAATGTAGTCTTATGGAAACGATTCAATTGACAACTAACTCGTATATACATGTACAATTTGTATATTATTCAGCACTTTAACCATTGCGTAGAAATACGCGTGTTTACAGTTGTACTTTTGTTCGGCCAATTTTTCCCGCACCTTCACGCGGCTCACCGTAAATGGCTCAGCCAATTAGAATGAAGAATTAATTCAAAATTTCGCGCAACACTTAAAAGGGCAGTAATCCACTCTAGTTACTAATATACGGTTCAGATTTTTATGTTTGTAAACATGTATAATGGCAGAAATTCGTTTCGTTTCGCATGCCATGCCGTTCCAAAGAAATGGTTAGCGCACTTTCCTGCTATGCATGATACCAATAATGTCAACTGTAACTTTGTGATTGATAATATAAATGTCGCAAATTATCCGGCAATCTACAACGTTTTTGGAATTTGGACAAACCGAGAACGTGACGTGCAATGTTACGTGCATGTGATGTGCTTTCTGGAATCATCACCTAGCTGTCACTTCTATTCATCTGTGAAAGCAGATTTTCTTATTGTTGACTATGGACGATATTCGAAATATTAAGGATAATCATTGATTTTTCTTTTTGATTACAGTATTTATCAATCGTCCAATTCCAAACATTTTTAGTAATCAATCATCCAATGCAAAATATCATTTTTAGTAATATATCTATCAAACGTCATTTTTAGTAATTCATAAACATTTGCTTGCTATTTGTTAAAAATTAAACAAGAAAAATCCTTTTCCATGCTCTGAACTATATAATGTAATTACAAGCAGGGCTGATTACAAGAAACTGATACATGCACTGTATTTTTATTTTCAATTCCTGAATTAAAAGTACCGTTAACGTAAAAACGGTTCAGATTTAGCAAGAGGTTTATAATAAGTTGATTGTGCACCGATGGTCTTAATATAAAACGTAGGCCTACCCTTTTCGTGGCTGACTTTTAAAGTTCACGTAAATGTACATGCCACAAACCGTAATTAATGAAATAAATATGCGGTTATCCCAAAACATAACCCTTTCTTCGTCTGCTATTTCACGGCGTTTTGGCAGGCAAACCAGCCACCTGTGACAGTCGTGTGGGTGATTAGCATTTATTTGGGAAGAGCAAGCGTGCGAGCACGAGGCTTCTAACAACCCTTCAATTTTGCAAACTTTGGCGAATTCTTTGCGAAATAATTCAATGAAAAAAAACCAACAAGAATCAGGAATTATCTGCAGCCAACCAGAAGGGTTCGCTTGCGTGGGGGTAGCCTCGTGGATGGACCGGAACTTGTAGATCAACTGTGGTACTTCTTTCATTTTTTTTTGTTCATTTTATGCATGCCAGCAGCAATCATCCTTGCATGCATGCAGACAGGACGACCTTCCTTTTTATGGAGATTTGAGTTTATTCGCATCCTCAGAAAATATATACTAGTGTATAATTTTATGCAACAAAAGCGAAGAATTCTAGGATGACATAAAGAGTTTTGTTGTCAACAAGCCTTTATGTTCTTGCAAGATATGCCTGTAAAAACGCTCTTGAAGGGCCTATAGGATAACCTAATTTGGTATACTGCATAATCATCCATTCATCTCTGAAGCACTCTAAAGAAGCAATTGCAGACAATACGCTCGTACTTAAATTCCGCCTACGCAATTCTCCTCGAGGGCTTTTCTGGATTTTGAGAAGAATGCATCTTCATCGATGATCATGACCTGAATAAATATTACATGATCACCACACCAGATAGTGAAATTTTTAAGAAAATGCGTTTTAAAGTATGCATATATGAGAAGAATATTTTTAATGTTATCTATTAAAATAATCCTTATCAACTTTCGTCGACGAAAAGTCGACTTCACTCGCTCGCTTCGTTTTCTTCAAAATTACATTGACTAACCTTGAGGATGAACGATTTTTTTTGATGCCGAGCTGGACTCCCAAGATGGTGGGTTATTTTTTGGATAACGTGTTCAACTATAGAGTTATCATTTCCTGAAACTGTCTTCCCCTAAAATTGAACGCTATTGAATACGTTAAAGAAATAACGTAGCATTAAAGCTGGCCATACACGAGGCAAATTATATCCTGCAACTTCTCTCC